>JANLJB010005080.1:0-22552 GCA_026212285.1 Bursera cuneata
TTAAGCACAAATCAAAGTAAATACTTAAATTAATAGCACTTAAAGTGTAAAAATGATGTTTAAACTCATAATAAATGTATACTTTTAAGTGCTTATCAGTGTTCAAGGATGCCTGTCGTTTACCAATTATTATTGTGATTGAGTTCTTCTGGTCAATCCTCCAGGATTGGTTTTATGAACGTCCTGAACTGGCAACTCAAATGGAGACCCATCTATTTCAATGGGCCACTTTTGCGATGGGAAAAGAAGCTAAAAGTTTCTGATATATGCAAGCGGTTTCTATTGACATTAAACTATACCAAGTTAATGATGGTGCAAAAAATGCGATCATGGATATAAATGGTAGAACGTGCATATGTCGTATGCTTGATCTTGATCAATTGCCATGTCCTTATGCATTAGCAGTATGTAGGCTCAGAAGAGTGGAAAATTTTCATGATTACTGTAGTCCAATGTACTCCATGAATCATTGGCTAGTTGCTTATGTTGAGTCTATTATTCTGATAACATATTCCAGAGACCATGTCTTTCCTGAAGAAGTCTGTTCGCATATTGTTCTACCCCCTGTATAGAGGCATCGTAGCAATCGATGCAGAATGCAATGAATCCCTTCTATTGGAGAGACAGTTCCTACTAAAAAGTGTACAAGGTGTCATAAATATGATTACAATTGACAAACCTATCAGAACGCTATACCACTAGAAAGATATACTACATTTACTCCATCAGAACAACCTTGATTCTTTAGTTATTCGATATTTGTTCATGTTTGTTTTATACATTTATTACAAAGTTTCGATATGTATGTCTTAATTTGGTTATAATTTAAAACCGTGTGTATTTCATTTACATTCTATGTGTATTTCTATACTAGGTTGAACAAGTTTAACAATTTAGTTTTTTATATGTAGGTCTTAATATAGTTGTATATTATAAACATAGATATATGGCTTTTATATGTATGTTTTCAAGTGCTTGTATGGTTTTACTTTATATCTTTAACCATTCAACTAATACATCCGGTTTCATTTCTATGACAACATACATATTTACGTTTAATCAAGATATACACATGGACATGTAATGTAGGCATGGAAGAAGTTATAAACATGTATGAATATAAGAATATTAATAATGAATTTACACTAATTGTACACATGGCTACGTATAGTACAAAAACAATATAGAAATACACTCAGCCCCTATCATAAGTCTACAACCTCGTCCATCTGAGTAGGTCTAGCATTAGTCTTCTTCCCATATTTTCATAACATCATGGTCATGTTCCTCCTCCACCTTGATGCAATAGGAGACAAGAAAACATCAAAAGGTATAATGAATGTCAAATACTCAATGTTCTTACACACATAAACTCCACAATCTCCACTACCAGGTTATCTGTTGTATGATCCCAGCCTTTAATCTATCGATGGTGTAAGAAGAAATATCAGAACTAATCTCAGGCCTGGTTATGTGAAACTTGGGAATGCGGTGTAGCAAAATAGATAGATAGTGACTCAAACCTGCGAGAGCGAAATTCAATTTACCAATGGAGGTGACGTCAATGCTCTAGTAGTATGCAAATATGGTCCTACAAATCAAATCAACTCGACACGCTGCCTAGTGGCTGCTGAACACATTCACCAATAAATACAACTGAATTGGTAAAGAAAAAATGATGTTAGTGGCAATTACGAGCTTTGCATTACAATAATAGATGTCATCGGAGATGTAACTGAAAGTTTCCATGCAGGATCGAAATTAAGGTTAAAAAACAAGCAAATAATGGTGAGAAGACTTATATAACTCCAAGCTTGGCAAAAACCCCAAATTTGCTTGCTACAAAAAACTTCTAAAGCTTTGAATTTGTCCACCAACTTTGAGTATGTTTGGTTCCAATGGCTAGGGATCCTATCTCCTCATTCAATTAACTTAAATATGCTAGTAATTAATGTTGATTTTTGAAGCAAATCAACAAGGAAAACACAAGGAAGAATTCGACAATGCTAGATGAAAGAGAAAAGTGAATAGTATCTCACAAAAAAAAATCTTACAACGTTTAATATGGTGGTTGGCATATTTATCCCATGTGATTAATTCTTTTTATATTGCTTGGCAAATATCCAAATAGCCTTTGCAATATTTAAGGATCACATATAAGCCCTTTCATGAAAATAAATGGGTTTGGGCTTGAATTAATTCTAAAAGCTGAATCTAATTGGATCTGAATTATTTTAGCACAAATTGGCCCAATTACTATAATTAGCCTATTTGGATTTTAAGCCCAATTTTCATAAGACATATCCAATATGTTTAATGACCCATTTATATTTTGTAGAAAAATCTATTTTCCTCCACTAAATCCACCAATTAGATTAATTTTAAATTAATCCCATCTCTCTCTCTCTCTCATAATTAATCTTAGATTAATTTTATTCTTCATTCTCCATAGTTAATTTATTATTGGAGAGTCATCAGAATCCAATCCATTAGGCTTCCAGATATGTTGGTCGTAAACTGGTTTTATTGGACCATCCGATTACAAACGTGAAATGTACCACATCTTTACTGATTTACAAGACATAGTTGGCTTCTAGCAAAGCACCGTGTCTACCCAATTATCTGAAAATATCCGTAATCATGATAACCTTTGTCAGACGTAGTTTTATGTAATTAAATCTTATATTAGATATCATGTACGAGACCTAGGGTTGGTTACGTGTCTAACCCAATAATGACGTACATTTTAGATCCGAAAAACAAACAATTATATTTACCGGAGAAATCAAGACCTAGTCATATTATCTTGATGGTTGTAACCTTTAGAGCAATTACCACCGAACCTTGTGTGACATCATCTCTTTTTACCCAGAGTGATATGTCCCATCTTGACATTATACCTACTCCTAAATGGTTCTTGGCATCCCCGATCGTAAGTGTATATGAAACCCGTTAGGATTCCAAACGCTAAGTGTCAAAGCATACTGATTGCCATATTAGATGGCCGTGTAAGTCTCAGGTCAGAGCATTACTTACACCTACCCTGAATAAACCTCCCACAGACACTTTAGGTAAACTATCAGTAAGATTCCATACCAGGCCATGTCAAGTGAATCTATTCCTGTTCTAAACAGCTAACAGTGTTTTCATATCACACTCACTTAAATATCCAATATTTAAATATGTGAAAAATATACTGTTACACTTTCATAACTCATACAAGTGCAATACTAATCTATACCACATCACCGATGTCCTGTCTCGGTAATACTTCGACCAAGGATATTAGTAATGATTAAATCTTATGTGGATTAATACTGTCTCACATCTACATTAATCCGATATTAATTATAAGAACTTTTATTATACATATAAATAATATGTAATCAAATTAGAAATGATGATAAAAGTATAATTTTCTTTTATTACATAAATCAATAAATATACAAATACAATATTTGTTTACAATGTTATGCTATAGGACACATTATTCTAACAGCTACTCATCCACTTCAGCCTAGGGCCTACCCATAAATGGTAGTGGCCCAACAATGTACTTTATGAAGTGATGGGGGATGTCTGTTGTAGTGATTTTTTTCTTCTGTATTGACTAGAAGGTCATCAACCATGATTACAGTTCAAGACAAACATATTTAGCATTAGACAATGTCAACATGTAACAAATTGTATGAAATACAGGTAATACGGCTTATTGCATAATAGTTATCCAATGTTGTACTCTGTGACGCATACAACAAAGGATTATTCTGTCACCACTGAACAAGGTACATCCACACATTGATATGCTACAAAGTTGAAAAAGAAAATTACGTACTCTGTTAAATCATGAACCAATCATCATAAAACTAAAAAATTTAAAAACACTCACATGGCCCTTTAACCATATATCAGATGACATCAACCCTCTAACCAATCTGCCGATCCATAGCACACACCGCAGTAGAGAAGATCTGTATAAGAGTACTCAATAAGCCACTTATAAAAAACAGCATGGTCAGCCTTTGATGGCTCTACATATGGCTTGTATGGAATCTTCTCAGTGTCATAAGCATCATCATTGGAGGATGATGATATGGAGATTGTTGGCTTAGACAGACTGAGCAGCCTTTCTCTCTTAAGTTTTCTACTATTTATGCTCTATTTTCTGACGGCCACCTCTATCACAGGCTACGAGGTGATGATGATTGGGTCCTCGCAACTATGGAACGTGTATCAAAATAATATTATAGAAACATAGGACTTCATATTAATCTTCTTATCGTGTCAACATCCTCTATCCGTGCATCAACTTAGGTCATCGGCTAATGGAGACCCCGATTCTAGGTTCGTAGATATTTAGCAAGACTTCGCCTAAAGAGGCTATAGTCTCCATAACACACACAGGACTTCACCTAAAGAGGCTATAATCTTCATAACACACACACACGCTAACTTCGTCGCCGAAGCTAGATTTGGAATAATGACAAGTAAAGACTTAAACCACACTTCTCTTGCTCCCATACAGTTAAGACCACATAAGAGACAAGTTCAAACACTAAGCCGTAAAGACAACACAAGCACCGAAGATAAATAAGCAAGCTGTTTATGAAAAGAGAGACTGAGCTCTGAAATCTATTTGATTGAATGAATACAAATGAACTCTAAGGCTCTATTTATAGAGAGGTTTTAGTAGTGGAGTCCTACTATGACTCTTACTTCCATCTCTATCGCTAACTAAAAGATAAAGATAAAAACTTAATCAAAATATATAATTATCCCATCATTATCTCCAAAATTAGAGATTGACTTGTAACTTCCCTCTTCTAGAAGGATAATACCACGTCATTGTCACGTAAGCATCTAATAGATAATGCCACATCATTGCCACGTCAGTGTTTCAGCCACGTCAACATCTCTGTCACGTCAGCTATCTTTGCTATGTCATGTTTTGCCTTATCTTGTATTCCCACTGGCATTGAACAAGTCTTTGTTTCCTTGAGTATAGCCGATATACTAGTTCAGCCTTATAACCTCTACTGTTTTGTGCGCTCCTTGGACCTCTTTGCAACCAGATTATGCTTCGGCTTACTTAGGTCCTCAACATCGGCATCGAGTCTACAATGTCATCACTCGGATCCTGGCAAGACTCAAAAAATCAGAATTAGTATCTTAAGTATTAAAATAATCATTTATGAATATTAAGGCTTATCGTTCTATATTAGCCACGTCTGAAATTAGCTTATCAGCCAAAGGCATCAGGTTGATCTCGTCAACTTTATGACTCTGGGAAAAATCAGAATACTAAAGTAAGTATTAATGGCCTAAAAGTAGTTCTTACCCGAACACCCTCCTCTGGAATCTTCTAGTCTAGGCGAGCTTTACTCTCCCCATGTAAGGCTTGTAACTCTGTTCTCATCATATAAAGAAGCACATCATATTTTGTCTTAATAAGATCAATATGCTTGTTTAGTGCATCAATCTTATCTCCAAGCATCGCATCGAACATGTCGACCTTCGAGTCTATCCTCTACCCAAGCTGTTAGAATAAATGATCTAGTGAAAGGGTTCGATCAAAAGTCTAACAAACAAAAAATTGAATGTCAGGTCTCAAAAATACAAGAAATATGAATGTTATAAACAACTTTGTAAAGTTAGACAACTTACTAACATAATATCTCCTTGAATGTCCTATGTGTGAGGTGGACCTGCTCGTTGTGAGTACACACATCCTTAGTGTGAGGTGGTAAATGTTTGGTGTTAGTCTGAACGTCATCAGTAGAAGGTGATACAGTAGCTCGGTGTGAGGGGTAGATCAGCTATGGGAGAAGGTATCTTGGTTAATATTTGAGAAATGGTCTGCTTTAAATGACTGTCGGTGGTCCTACCAACAACAGTAACGAGAGGTTTGTACCAACATTGTGCAGTCCCCTGCTCAGTTGCATGGATTATAGAAATGGGCTCCATACACTACACAACAATTGAATGACATAGTGTTACAAAATAAAATCATTGTTAAAATTCATTAAACCAATTGAACTAATATGTTGGGGTAAATTACCTCATACAACTTGAATACGTTGGCATTAACCTCACGTGCTTGGAGATTGGACCATCCACCATTTTAAGATCCTCGGCACAATCTTACAACCATTGGGAGTCAAATCGTATGTCCTCCCACATAAAGGAATTGCCTCATAATCCTAAAACAAGACACAACAAAGTTAAAATGCGGGCAAGAAAATGATTATAAGGAGAAAATTGCACAGATAACATATGGAGGAGTACTTACCAAGAATGCAAAGGTACATCCGAAGAAGTCATATCTCTCTGCTTCGTTTTCCTTTCATTTTCACTAGATCCTTGTAATGGAGACTCCATCCGTGAAGCATAGTGCTTAGATTCTCGAATAGTATATCATATGCCACTCTCCCCACAGGATAAGCATTGAAAGCTGCCAGGTTATCAACTAGAGAGATATATGTCAATGATATAGCACGTTTCCTACTCTTTGCATTAGGAACTTCTCGTCCATATAATATAGAGAAAGTTTCACTACATGGTCCTCCGGAATATTCTTGAACTGCATTCTTTGAAATATCTGCTCCATTTCTGTAATCGGTATGTTCTTGCCCCCTAAAATACAAGTCTCTTAATGTGGTAGACGTGGGTGAAACACCAGAAGGCAACTTACCAAATTTCAACCTCGTTATAACCTCGAACTCATAGGCACTAAACATAATAGTCTTCCCTGGCGATAAACAAACACAAACAATATTAGTAAAGTTAACTAATCGTAGTTGATATGTATTGGTTTAAATTTGAAATAAATATTTACTTGATACTAGAAACCATATCTCGTTGAAAGACATATAGTATGTACGTCTCTCCACAATATATTATGTATGAGTTGAATGGGGAAGGTCAAATTCTCATTTATGTCTAATAGGTGGGCAAAAGATGTTTCTTGGAAATCTTACGTTGTTTCTTTGTCAACTTGTCCTTCACAAGCTAAAAAGGCTTCAACATTGACATGTTCATTGTACTAGCTCAATAGATGTCGTCAGCCGAGGTCTTCAAATTGAAACTAACTCGAGGCAACTCCATATCTTCAAGTAAATCTATAAAAAAACAATGAAGAGTTAATTAATATTATCAAGAAAAAAGAACTGAATAGTAGTAAGTTGACCAAAACAACCCACCATAACTTCTGCTATCTGGACTGTGGGTTAGCCACGAACTAAACTTATTCTGTAATCCAAACAGTGGCTACCTCATGGTCAATACATAATTCTAGAGTTTGGACCATGATTGAGCCATAATCTTACCTTACTTTGGAGTGTGGACTGTGATGGTCTATCTATGTATCCTACGTCATTGTCACGGTCTATGTGTCAAGGTCTGCATTAGACCTACATAGGTTTGTGTGTCATGGTCTGTGTGACACCTACATAATTCTATGTGTCATGGTATGTCTTAGACCTTTATAGGTCTATGTTTCACGGTCTGGGTGTGTGAGACCTATATTGTGTGAGTCACAGTCTAGGTGTTTGAGACTTATATTGTGTGAGTCACGGTCTGGGTGTTTGAGACTTATATTGTGCGAGCCATTGTTTAGCGAGACCTACATTGTGTGAGTCACGGTTTTTGTTAAACTTGAGCCACGGTCATGCAAACTGGGTCAGCCACAGTCTATGAAAAGACCTATGAGGTCCTCATAGGTCTTACATAGACCGTGGCTCATGATAACACATTCTGTCGTGATCGGGTCACAGTCAGGCAAATTGGGTGAGCCATGGTCTGTTTAAGACCTATGATAGTTTGTTTGACTGTGACTCACGATAACACATTCTAACGTGATCGGCCACAATTAGGCAAACTAGGTAAGCCACGATATGTGTAAGACGTATAAGGACCTCATAAGTCTTACACAAACCGTGGCTTATGAGAACACGTTATATCGTGGGCCACGGTCCTCATAGGTCTTACACAGACCGTGGCTCATCCAGTTTGCCTGACTGTGGCTCATGAGAACACGTTCTATCGTGAGCCACGGTTAGAGGTTTTACACAGACCGTGGCTCACCCAATTTGCCTGACCATGACTCATAATAATAAATTCTTTCGTTTGCAGGCTATGGTCAGGCAAACTGGGTGAGCAACGATCTGTGTAAGACGCATGAGGACCTCATAGGTCTTATACAGACCATGGCTTAAATAGTTTGCCTGACTACAACCCATGAGAATAAGTCACTATCTACATCCACTTCGTCTCCGTTCAACAGATAAATCAACTCTTTTCAACACCCATTTCAACAATAATCAACACCCATTGAACAACAAATCAACTCCAACTCAACTCATTCAATCTTAGTACCCAAGACTTCCCTCGACAACATATCAAAAATCCTTCATCACAAACAAGACCTTACAACATTTAGCAAAAAAAAAAAAAAAAACACACTCACCGATCGTCGAGATTAGAAGATGAAGTTGAAAATGATTGCTACTTAAGTTGAAGGAGAAAAGAACAATCGGTATTAATTTTAAAGAGATTTGAAGGTGAAGATAGCGATCGGGATGTAGAGTGAAAGCCTTTATGTCTTAGGGTTTCTTTAATTTGATAATGAAATAAGAGAGCAAATGGGAATAAGCAAGAGCACTTTGGTGGTGCAGGCAAGGTTGGTTAGCGGAATGCAATTGTTATGAAATTTGGTTATTTTTCATTCTGACTCCCACCATTTGACTATTTTTGTTAATTTCCCTTATTATTTTATGTTATTAAACTCTTTGTTTCATGTTCTTATTACTTTTACGTTCATAATTACTCGAGTTACAATTTGTTTTTGTTTTTAAATTCTATACAGATGTTTTCGACAATTTTACCACTAAAAGTGAACATAAAGGATTTTTTAATCTTTCTTCTATTCATTTTTTTTTTAAATATAATCATTTTATTTTATGTTTCTTTTCCTACATGGTTTTGCTAGGAGTAACGCAGAAAGCTGGATCAGGATGTTTCAGCTTGACCCATTGTTGACCACTGTTCTACTTTGAATTTGATTTCAGCAAAACCAGTAATGTCTTCGCCCTGTTCTTACAGGTCCTGGAGGACCAACCAAGGATGGCTATTTACACCGCTGGCCCAGCATATATTATCAAGAATAAACTGCAAATTGAGCAAAAATACTTTGTTTTTCCAAAACAAAGAATGTGAACACATTAACACAAAGTTAGCTGCACACAACCGTGCTAATAAAAAGCAGGAAAAGCTCCATGTTCAAAGTTCCAACAGTATTGGAACAGTGGAACTTGCAGCCATTACAATTATCAAACGGGTTTAGGCAAGAACATGAGTTGCAAGATTCCAAAAATAGCCACAGTTCTAAATCTAATATGGGATTACTTCTATAAAACCGAGACTGCAAAAGGAAGGAGAAAAGAAGTTAAAGAACTTGTAAATTCCAAATTTAAACCTAGCTCCTCAGCAACTTGCTAAAGCATTTCCATTAAACCATTTGAGCATATGAGCGTAAAAATCAGGAGTTAATGTGGGCTGAAAGATAATGTAGTTGTGCAAGTGAACAACTTGTTATTGAATGACAGAACAACCTTCAATATCGGGGTCCCTTCTATCTAATAACCATGAGTAAGCATTTAATAGGGAGATGTACATTAAGCTTCTTGCTGAAGAACTGTAAGCAGTTAGCAATTTTGTCAAACTCGGTTCAATGGACATGCAGAATAAAATATGTACATCTAATGAAACTATATTATAACTACACCATATTCTGTGAATGAGGCCTAACTGTTCGAACTACATCAAACAGCATCTTATCAGCTGACGATTGGTCCATCGACCTTGCATGAAAAAATACCATGAAATGAAAAATAATTAGATTGAACCATAATGAAAAGCATCATGGTGAGATATTATGGGGAGATAGGTAAGAGGAAAATGGAATAATAGAATGAAAAACCTACAAAAGCTCACCATCAACAACTTAATTTGCTTCAACGTAAAGGGATAGAGCATAATGATTTGAGGAAGGATTGAGCTCTGAGAAACGATTGTATATTATATTAATAAAAAATACTATGCAATGACTTAAGGATTAGTGTCTCAAAGTAAAAGAATTTCAAAGAATGTGCACATACCATCAGCTTCAGTCTGCATCCAATCTCGTGCACATATCAAGGCCTGTAGTGTATCGGGATTCAATGAACTTTGACAATCATCAAGCACTCTACCTCCAGTACTGAATGCCAATTCTGGAACAACACTTGACATAGGAGTTCCCAAAATATCACGTGCCATCATGGACAACACTGGGTACCTTGGTGTGTGTACTTTCCACCAATTTAATATGTTGAAGTCACAATTACGAGGAAAGACTGGTTCCTCTAAATACTTCTCCAAGTCTGACACTGCATTGTGACTTTGAGAAGTCTCATGGAGGAACTTGTCAAAGCCCTTTAATTTATCCCTCCTATCACTACTCGTGCTAGGTAAGCTGCTTCCTGGTAAAGCTGAACCTTGATTAACCAAGGTTGAGCAGATAGCATACGCATTGAAAAGTTCCTTAATACCATCAGAAACTTCCTTTATTCGTTCCAGGGCAGTACTACCATAGATCTGAGAATAGTAATACTCCACCAACTTCATCTTAAATCGTGGATCTAAGATGGCAGCCACAGCCAAAGCCAAACTGCATTTTCTCCAATATCTGTCAAACTTACTTTTCATCTTAAGTGCCATGGAGCTCAGAAATTCATCTTGGCTCTTACACCAGTCAATTAATTGGATGTGAACATCACAAATCTCAGGAAAATATATATTTGCAGTTGGACATTTGTTGCCAGAAAAGATATTGGTAATTTCAACAAAAACTTTCAAATAGCCAGTAATGGAACTTGCCCATTCCCACTCTATATTGGTCAAAGCTGATGAATAGTCAGAGTCATGCTCTTGTAAGACACTAAATGCATTTCTGTATTCTAAGGCTGTTTCTAGCATGGTATATGTGGAGTTCCATCGAGCTGGACAATCAAAAGCTAAGCTCTTTTGACTGTTGATCCCAACTTGTTGGGCAATCTCATTGAACTTTCCTTGTGTTACCTGTGAACTTTTAACATATCTAATACTTCCTCGAATCTTCTGAGTTACATCTCTGAGAGCTTCCAAGGCATCCTGAACAATCAAATCCAGAACATGTGCAGCAGAACGAACATCAAACAATCGACCATTGCTTGAATGAGGCCTATTTTGGGATATGCGTTCTTTAATTTTGAGGACAATATCATCATCTGTAGAACAATCATCAAACGTCAAGGCAAACAACTTACAGTCAATATCCCAGTCCATCAGACACTTGATAATCACATCCGAAAGCATGTCTTCTGTGTGGGAGGAGTCAAGTGTGATGAAATTCAGGATCCTTTTCTGTAATCTCCAATCCTCATCAATGTAGTGTGCTGTCAAACACAAGTACTCAGCACTTTCTACTGAAGACCACATTTCCACAGCAAGGTTAATTCTGCCATGCAATTTACTCAACATGTCATATACATTCTGTTTCTCTTTCCCATAAATCTCCATACAGGAAAGCTCAATAGCATTGTTTGCAACAAACTCAAACATTGGCTGAAGATTCTTGACAAAGACTTTGAATCCAACATCATGCACCATAGCCAATGGATAACCATGTAATATGATCATACGGGCAAGATCAACCTGACTTCGTTCTTGATCAAACCTAGAACTCCCAAGGTTTATAACTTCATCTTTTCTCTGATCTGGTTCATACTTTATAATGGGCTTAATATACTCATCTTTTCTTTGCCCATCATCAAAGCTGATATTTGTGAGAGTAACATTTGTATCCTTTTTCCTTCTCTTAGCTGCAAGTAGTTGTGACACATCATAATTAGATCTTTTTAGGCACCGCATTAAGTGATTCCTCAGATGTGTAGTTCCACTATTACTTGATCCGCTGAGTTTTTTATTACAATGTACACAGACAGCATAACATACATCTGCCTTTCTAACCCTTTCAAAGTGATTCCACACAACAGATGTTAACCGCTTCGGTTTCTTAGTAGCTGATTCATTTGCCACTTCCATCGCATAGAATCCAGATAATGCAACACCCTGTAAATCATAAGAGATCATGTCAAGATGCTAATAAGTAACTGTAGGGGTAAAGGGGTAAAAACCATAACTGCAGAGACTTACAACAAAATTTGAGGACCATGAAATCAGAAACAGAATAATGCTTAAAAGTCACTTCATACTGTATGTTAGTCTGAAATTGAAGGATGATTGTATGTTAGTCTGACATTGAAGGATGATTAGGTCATCCATATTGCTCAAGCTTATTAAAAATAGCTACAAAGACAATCAAATGATTTTCAAAGCTATGTTGGTTGATTTCAAGTTTGCAACTGTAAGCCAAATCAGAGACAATTTGCTTGTGATTGGATTGAGGCTAAAGGAACATTTTTGTTTAAGTTCAGATCTTTATAAAAATGGCCCATATTTGATTTGATAGCTAGATGGTAACCAAGTATATGGATGCATGTAGGCTTCAAATTTACCGTATAATTTTAAGATCTATGTGAGATTGAATTTACATCATTTTTCTAGAGATCAGTACTCTTTATTTAAAATTTAGAAAGGTAATTACTTTTACATTGATTAGAGAATTCTGAACCTAAACACACACAAAAAGACATAAATGCTAAGTAATCATATGGCAAAAATTTTACATCCAAATAAAATTAACATTGATTTGAATTCAATCTTCCTCACAGGGATAAAATTATACATAAAATTTTATAGAAATTCCAAATCCAAGTTCCCATACTACCATAAATTCTAGGTACACATCATAACAGAAACTGAAAATGTCAGGTCCCATTTAAACCATCCTACAGTGAATCCCACATAAAGCTAAGAGTCAGACTTCATGGATCGGACGTGTGAAACAGATTATCTTGGTTTCAGCTATAGAACCAACATCAAAATTCACAATTCTCATGAAGAATGAACAGAAAGACAAAAGTTCAATAACACCAACAACTTTCTACTTATTATTGTTGTAGATATCAATTTAAGAAGAAACAAAGAAGGGCCCAGTTGGACCAATTCTAGTGTACATGCCTCACTTGATGATAAAGGTATGTCAATCCACGTTAAACAACCTAACAGAAAATGATTAGAAACAGTAATTCAAATGATACCAATTTAAATTTCATCAAATCACAAATTTCAGCACCAAAAAAGATAATTTCAGCTGAATTGAACTCTTATAACCGTGATTTTGAAACGTACTTCAAAAATCAAACATGGGTCATATCAAATTCACCATTACAAAATAAAATTATAAAAATAACGGTAAAAAAAGAGACTCAGAAATGAAAATATCAAAATCAAACACATAAGTTGTCTCAAGACCCACATTAAACTACACAAATTCACGAACAAATCTCAAATTCAGTACAAGCCCAATCTTACCTTCTCAACTACGGTAATTTATCACAATGAAAACAAACGGGTCGTGACGAACCACGCCGAGAAACAGACCCGATTCAACTAAATGCGACCAGAAAAAAGCTAAATTGGGAAAAATTGATCGAAAAATTGGAGTGGGTCTTACACAGATTGTTGGGAAAGAGCTTGTCGCGGAGAGTCCGATCGGAGGATCCGGAAAGTTTAGGGTTGGGTCGTTGGTGGAGAGAAGACAGGGAAAGATTGGATCCGATTCCGAAAGGATTTTGAGAAGATCAAATGGGCGAGATCCGAATAATAATAAGAGTAGACCCAGATTGATTTTGGTTGGATGGTGGCGTGAGTGACTTGGGTTTGGTTTGGGTTGGGTGGGTCAAAGCCTAGTTTAATTACGTATTATTTAAAATTTTGTTTGATAAGAAATGTAATCTTTTTGTTAAGACGAAATTCAATTATTTCATTTTAAAATAAAATTTATTAGTATAAGTGACAATGAGAGTTCAGCTGCACTATTTAAGTAACCCAATTTGGGTCCGATTGTGAGGGGTTAGGTTTGGTTTGGATTCCGGAAGATGGGTGAGGTGATAAGTTTGGGGAAATTATGTCAAATAGCCACAATTTTGGGGGCTTTTTAAAAAAAGAACCATTTTTATATAAGATGATGAAAATACCCTTGTCTCTTTAACTCATCCTCGCAACCCATTTTAAACACACACTCCACTATGTCTCTTACATACTCCTTTTATTATTGGGAAATTTATCAAAATGGCCACTTGGAGGGGGTCAAATTAAAAGATAACCTCCCACCACTAACTCTTTCACCAACCTAGCCAAAGCTACAGTAAAATCTAATTTCTACCGATTATACCCTCATCTCCTTCATATTAACCGAAAAAACAGTACTTACCAACTTTACTCTCTCTCTCTCTAGCAACAGTCACTGCTAATTACAGATCAGCCGACCAATTGCAGCCGTTCAATCGACTACTTCCCATCGTTTAGCTGACGACTTGCAGTCGATCCAGCCGTGAAAGTGTCAGGCGTTCAATTCAATGAGTTTCCCTTTTTTCCTCACCCTTGACTGATTATTGTGGTTGTTGTTGTCGGGTAGAGAGGATGGTGCTGGGTGTTGTCTTGAAGAAGAAGAAGAAGAATAAGCAGTAGGAGAAGTCGGGGAAGAAGAAGAAAGTCTGAATAACAACCGTGTGTGATGGTGTAAGAGTTTCTCGGTCGTAGTATAAGACCGTGACTATCGTGAGGGGGAATTGAAAAGGGAAAAGCCCCTGGTGGGGTTAATCGACCTCCATGGTCTTGGTGCTCGACCTCCACGGTTCATATTCTAGTAGTTTTGTTGGACGATGTATAAGATTATCACGGTCCTGGTGTTGGACCTCTACGGTTAGGATTCCAGCAGGAATATATACCACGATCTGTATTCCAGAGGTGACTACGACCGTGAATGTATCACGATCTGGATTCCAGAAATAGTTTAGACCGTGGTATATAGATGATGTAAATGTCAGGGAATTAGTTAAAAAGTCTATTTCGTTAGGGAAATTGGTGGAGATGGCTTTTTTTTTTTTTTTTTTTGCATCCTTTTATTTGGAGACCTCTCCAGGGGCCTGTCGATCTATTTTCTAGTTTGTTTTTATATATCAAGTTTGTTATTAGTGTTATGTAGTTAAATTGCTAACTAACTAACTAAGTTAAATTTCTGGTGATAGGATAATGGCAACTTCCATTATTGTCCACTATGGTGGATGTTGGGAAACGCAAGCGAATGGTGACGTTGAGTATGTTGATGGTGAAATTAGGGGGTTACTAGTCTCGTAGGATATCGAATTTACGCAGTTTTTAGAATGTAGAAATAGGCTCCATACCCTACCATATGACCAACAAACAATTAGTTCGGGTACACTCCAAAATAATGTAACGACACCAAAGTAAATACAACATCAAATACATAAAATTTTAGAGACGTTAAATTTGACATATAACTGAAGTGGAACGTATACCTCATGAATCTCAAAAACATTCTTCATGACATCATCGTGGCTGGGAGATCTGACCGTCTGCCACTTAAGGATCCTGGGCACTTGCCTACATCTATGGGGGTCGAACCGTAAGTCCTCCCCGTGTAAAGAATTGATTCATAAATCCATACCTGAACACAACAACACATGATAATACAAAGTTAGCAACAATAACTTATAAGCTTGGCACTGTATAATTGCAAAGGACAAAATACTTACAAGAAAGGTAAAGTTGCATTCGAAGATGTCATATCTCTCAGTCTCGTTCTTCGGATCGGTACTGTGTCTCTCCTTGTAACGAATATATCGACCGTTAAGTAACTTTGTTGTCTCTTCTAATAGCATATCATATGCCACCGACCCCAGGGATATGCATTGAACTTCTCAAGGTTATCAAGGAGAGTTAACCATGTCAGTGAAATTCCTTATTTTCTACTCTTGGGCAGTAGAAACTTTTCAAGAAGGTAATACAATGCTAGTTTCACTGCATGGTCATCAAGAATATGTTTGAAGCGCATATTACTAACTAGTTTCTCCATCTCCGAAATCATTATGTTCTTGCCCCCGAAGTAAAGATCCCGTAATGTGGTCACTATCTTCTAACTCTTACGGGGCATCTTACCAAAACTCAAGTCGATTATAATACCAAACTCATACGCACTGAACCTTATTGTCTTCCTTGGTCAAAATAAAAACACAAAAGACTACGACAATGGTCATATATATACATAAAGAAAGACCATCAGAATAATAAAGTTTTGGTATGATATNATGATATTACCTAACACCAGAAACCACATTTCTCCAGGTAGACCTTTAGTTTTGACCTCTCTCAATAAAATATTGTGTACGAGCTGAATGGGAATGATAAGACCATCGTAAATGTCCAGTAGGTACCCAAAGCATGTCTTCCGAAACATTTACGTTACCTTTTTGTCAGTTTCTGCTTCACCAACTGAATTGGTCTCAAGGATGACATATTTGTCTCACTAGCTCGGTAAAATTCTTCTGCAAAACAAACATCCAAATTCAATGTTAGCAACTTCACTGACATAAAAACCATGGATTTTCCACGGTCCAACCATTTTCTGAAATCCTGACTGTGGTAATTACATTGTCAGGATTTCAGATGATGGTTGGACTGTGGAGTTCGGGTACCTCGATTGTGGAAGTCCAACACATGGTCCTAAGACACGACCGTGATAGGTCCACAGATAGGACTGTGTATGACCTGTGATAGGTCCACAGTTAGGACTGTGGAAGGTCAAATCTAATGACCGGGTAAGACTGTGGAAATTGGGGACCCAGACCGTGAAGGTCAATACAGACCATAGAGGTCCAACCCATGGGTTAATGTTATGATCGTGAAAGGTTCGTAGCTTGGATCGTGAAAGGTCTAACGCAATGGCCGAGAAAGCACATACACGGTTATAGCGTTAGACCTTTCACTGGCCTAGCTGTGGACCTGATGTAACAACACCCAATGCCTTCTACACGGTTTGTGTTTAGACCATGGAGAACGGTTTCTTTCCCCTTCGTCTTCCCCGACAATTCTTCATCTTCATCTTCTCTTCTTCTTCTTCTTCNTCTTCTTCTTCTCAACCAACACCCAACAACAACAAATCAACCAATCACCAAATTTTTGAAATAAAACGCACAAACAACTCAAATCGGGAAACTAACTGTGTTTGGGACGGCGTAAACGGCGTTAAAGGGTGTGAAGGGCTCGATGGTTGTCGAAGGGGTGATGGCTAAAAGCGGACAGCTGAGCGATGACAAGGCGTGGATCGGCTGACAGTTCACGTCAGATGAATGACGAAAAGTGCTCGACTATTTGACGAAAACAGATCGGCTACTCGAAAAGTGATGAATGAAGGGAAGTGCTCGGCTGTTCGGCAGAAACAGATCTACTACTCAGAAAGTGGTTATAACGAGAGAGAGAGAGAAAGAGAGAGAGATAGAGTAAAGTTGGTGAGTACTATTTTTTGAATATGAAGGAGATGAGGGTATAATCAGTAGAAATTGGATTTTACTGTAGTTAGGCTGGTTAAAGAGGTAGTGGAGGGAGGCTATTTTTCAATTTGACCTCCTCCAAGTGGCCATTTTGGCAAATTTCCCCTTATTATCCTTCTTTAGACTCTTCATCTCACAAACCCAAATCACCCTCAATCCTTATAATTTAAACAAAGCAAGAGAGAAAGGTACGATAGTGGTAACAGACGATGGCAAACGAATGATGGCGAAGTAAGAAGAGTAACGATGTGCTGAAATTAGTACTCCCTTTGTCATTCACATGAGATTTGATTGATGGCTTTTTGAAATTAGTTGTGATTTGGATTTAGAGTTCTTGCTTTTGGAGTATAAAACCATGAAGAAGTGAATAAATACATCATTTGGAGTAATGTGATGAATTTTTGGAGTTAAATATTGCAAAAAACTGTTGAAAAAATTGTCGCTCACCGAAGAAGATGACTTGAATTGTCTCAGGCAATTGGACCATTGATGGGCCAAAGCCCTTGCTTGGATCGAAATGGTCCATTAGTTTGATTTGGACCAATTTGGTCAGATTGTCCAGGCGTTGGACTGCCATGGTTCAATGGTCTAGCTAATAGACCACCGTGATTTGACGACCTAGACCGTCAAAAAGAGAAAATCGATGATCCTTGACAGTCTATTTACATAGTTTGGCTTATTTTCTGGTTTTCTAGGCTTGTTTTCTAGTTTTTTTTTTTGTTTTCCATTTATTTTTTAGCTTCACATTACATAAATTTCACTAATTATGATTGAGTATAAATGAAATTCCACTGATTATGTGTTTCTACCCTATTTGATTTTGATGTGTTTTAGGTATGAATGCTCCTCATATAATGTTGAATTTAAAGACGAAACTTGATGACCATTACAATATACATAGTAAGAACATGTCGACTTTGAGATCAATAAAGTTGGTTAGGGATAAACTTACGCTGATACAACAAGAACTATTTTGCACTACCTGTTTTGATCATTTCCTTAGATATAAATAATTTGGTGTTCCCAACCCAATTGGTCCATCATCTATTACTGAGAGAAGTGGAGATATTAGGGCTTGAGAAGGAGATGTGGTTTTTGATATCATGTATGTAATCTACCATATTTAGATTTTGACATTAAAAATTATACATATCGATTTGCTTTTAATAATTATTATTTATCAATTTATTGAGTTGCGTCAGGGAAGATTGTATAAGTTAGTGCGTATGAATTCAGAATTATCACAGGTCTAACCTTTGGGTAGGAACCACATTTCAAGCCTAAGAGGCCTTCAAGATTGAGAAACACCTACTTCAAACATCAAACTTTCAACTCTAGATAATATACTAGAGAATATAGATTATAGTTCCATTCTTGATAAGGAAGCGGTGAAGTTGGCATTCTGCTACTTTCTTGAGGGTTTCCTACTTTGGGAAAGTAAAAAGAGAACCATTTTAATGACAAACCTTAAAATGGTGGATGAGTTAGACTTCTTCCATAATTATCTTTGGGGTTCAAAATCATATGAGATGTGTTGTCTACCATTCTCAGGGGAATAAGGAAATGTTATCTAGAAAGACAAGAGATGAAACAAAAAGAGCACAAGAAAAAGAAATACCACCTGTTCGGATGTCCGTATGCTTTTTAGGTACATCTACCAATTTTCTATTTAAGTTCATATTCCCATTTCTATGTTTTTTTATCCAGAGTTGTTGAATGTTTAATCTTGAAAAAGTTTAGACCTTCAAGGTGATTCCTTTTTGTGGGTTGAAATGTAGGAAAGTTATGAATAACAATATCCCTAGCATGCTTAAATGGACAAACAGTTAGAATTTTTTTTAGGTAGAGGTTAAACAACATTTATTGGTCTTATATCAAGTAGTTTCAAATTACTTTATAGGCATAATTTTTAATTTACATCTCTATCTAATTTGTCCATTCCCTATTCATAATTATGGTACCAACCCCTTGTTACACTCGTTGGTGCCGATAGTGGCACACAATTACTTGAGGCTACATCTCTGGTAGATGTAGATGTAGATGTAGATGTACATTGCAATGCTTTAGTAGGGTATGTAATCAATTCGGTTAGACCTTGAGGCTATGTTAGTGAGGATGTAGTTTGACATGCTAACAATGCCTCTAAAGTGCATGATAAACAAGAAGAGTTAATTTTGAGATTCTTGTGGAAATGGTAATAGTACCATATATCATACCTTATTCGTTGTTGCTTTTTTATTTTTAGGTTCGTCAGGATGTTGGAGCTGTCATAGAAATTTTTGTCATTCTTTGCACCAATACTATCATTATTATCGTGTATAGGGTCATCCTCCAAGTCATTCATATTGATATTCTCAACTGTTGTTAGTTCCTTAATACACTTAAGGCTAGCTATATATCCACCAAGACTTTGGTCCAGTGATAGGTTGACTACATCATTTGGATTGCAAATGAGGGATGTAGCCTCATCCTGACTCAAAAAATGAGATGATGATGTTGTAAGTATCAATTGACATGTATGCTTACTAAACAAAATGTTGGGTTCCTCACATTTTTTGCCATATAATATTTTTACCCTATGAAGAGACTGGTGGATAATTCCGCTTAGCTTTTTCCTCATTTTCATCAACTATCATTATAAATGGAGTTAATTTTACCTTAATGCTATAATATTGAACAAAGAATGCAACATCATCATTGTTTTCAAAGGTATGGGGATCCTTATGAGTTCTAGAACACAAATCTCGCTATCAATTTCATGATAAATTTATTTGATCAAAACCAAGTTTTTTATACAATTGTTCTATTAATTGATCATATCTAATATCTCTTGAGATTGTCAACCCCTTGATAACTACCACTCATGTACTTAATATCACCATTTCAATTTTGTTGTGTCTTCCAATGACCACTATAATACACAATAATGCAAACTTTATCCATTATCATGCAAATCTAATCAAATATATAAGATTACGTAGCAAATTGTAAAAAATTTATGTTGGAATGTCCAAAAAAATTCTATATTTTGGACCACTGCCTATAACAGTCCAATGGTTAGTTTTCTTACATTTCGATCAAATGTGCTAGAAATCGTTCTAAATTCTCTTTCTTTACCAAAACTGTCCTCATCTTTCACTACTATACAACTTTAAACTATTACAAAGGCTTTTTTTTTCAATTTTAATCTATGATCTAAAGCAAACTCATTAGTTTTTTACCAAAATGAAATTTAGTAAGAGATGAGAGATTAAAGCTTACATTTGCAACTTTAGATGTTTAAAAAATCTTTTGACCATTAGCATTCAAACATGAGGCGAGAAAAAGGGTACCTCAGTATTTCCCCTTTAAGAAAGTTTCGTCTATGGTGACTATAGGTCTGATGGTCGATAAAAATCAAATCTTCGTGGACCCAACATCATAAAATAATACTGAAAATGATTCTCTGAATCAGTAAAAATTCTAGTAATAGTACCAGGGTTTGCGGTCTCTAACATATGACAATAGTTAGGAAGAAATGTGTATGACTCTATCGTATCTCCCTAGAGTTGGTTAAGGGTCGATGCTTTAGCCTTCCATGCCTTGTTGTAAGAGATATGAATGCCGATTTTTTGTTTGATCTTATACATGATGTCTCCAGGTTGATAAACTTTAGACTAGTCTTCAAAGTTATGTTTTATGGTGGTCCCAATATAATATGTAGATACTTACTGGTGATCCGAAACTAGTTTTGTCTTCTCACAAGTATGCCATTAGTCATATCTCCTAACCCGAAAGAATGGTTTGTCTTTGGTAACTTTTATAGCTCGGATCCTTAACTTACAACCTTTGCCTTGACACACAACCTTGAACCGGTCCTTTAATGGCCTAGAAACAATAAACTCGAACTTCTTAATCATTGCTATTGAAACCAATTTTGAACGAAAATCTAATTTGTTACGATACACTTCTCCAACTTCAATGCTCAATTATCTTTAACAAAAAAAAAAAAAAAAAAAAAAAGAAGCATCGTGTCCACANACAAAAAAAAAAAAAAAAAAAAAAAGAAGCATCGTGTCCACTCAACAGGTTGTGATTGGCAATAGGGGATAACCATTGCAATATATCATCAAAAGGGTGATTATGTGGACTCATGGTTGTGTGAATTTTGTTGACAAAAACTGGGGAATGTATATCATTCATGGGGGGTAAATCATTATTAACACTACTAGGGATTCAATATCATTCGTAGTGGGTAAGTCACTAATAGATCGTTAATTATCTACACCAACACTATCATCACTATCATCGTAAACAAGATCATTATCGTGAACAGAGTCATCCTCCAACTGAACATCCTTGATATTCTTTAGTGATCTATCTCGTTTGTTTCTTCTTCAAGACTAGAGGGGTGTCACATAAGCACAATTTGAGGTGATGGATTGACTTCAACATCTAGATAGGAAAAGGGGGATGAACAATCATCTTTATAGTTGGAAGGAAAAAAATAGATTTTGCAAGAATCAAATGACTTATTTGATTACTTTCGATAGCTAAACGGAATATTAGGTTCGACACATTTTTACCTAGTGATGTAACTGTTGGAACACTCCTCTTAGCTTTATCCTCAACTACTACCATCAATTTCACTAATTTAGCCCTACTGTATCACAATATCGAGTAAAGAACCCTTACATCATCTAGCCCTACTGTATCACAATATCGAGTAAAGAACCCTTACATCATCATCATTCACAAAAGTAATAATTGGGGATCACTTTACGTCAATTATGGAAAATCTCGTCGTTAATTTTAACACATATATATCTTGTTCAAGCCCAAGTCTTGCATATAAAATTTTACCAACTGATCATATCAAGTATCACTTGAGATTGTCATTTCGTTGATTAATTCACTGATCACGCTCAAAATTAACCTTTGGCGCGGTTGTTGTAGCGTAGCTTTAGGTATCGAATCCACAGGGAGGAAAATGCTAACATAAAAGGTTATTACAAAAACAA
>JANLJB010005081.1:3153-14097 GCA_026212285.1 Bursera cuneata
CATATAAAGGCAAGCCTTTTAAGAAACCGAAAAAATGGAAATCTTATAAAGGCAGCCAATATCGCTTTGTGAAGAAACGTAAACGTCCAAACCAAGATGGCATATGTTTTATCTATGGAGAAAAAGGGTCACTTTGCCAAGCAATGCAAGAAAAGGAAGCTTGCTCCAACAAAATTTCTTAAACTTGGAGGTGATCCAGAGGTGGAATGGGAAGCACAAGTACCTGATGGATCAGATATAGAGCCTGGTTCAGACAATGATTAGTGGAAGCATAGTGGATCCTATAGTAGGAAGCAATGGTGTAAAATATTGTAGCTGATGTGACTCTGATATGACATAAAGGAATAATGAGTTATAAGGTTGTAATAATATCCATAGAGATAAGATAAGAGTCTAATCAAGGAATAGTAAAGATTCCTTGAGGTGTAAAGTTGTAATAGTATAAAGATAAGTGTCATGATGTAATGTGACATAAAGTTAGTGAAGAGGTGTAAAGTAGATTCCTTTAGGATAAGAAGGAATCCTAGCATAGTACCTGAGCTCTCCTATATAAAGGATGTTAGGCAAAGCATCCGGCAGAGTTGGGTAGAGTTCAGAGAGTCCCTAGTGGTAATCCCCTTGTATTCAATAAAGAGTGTGCTTTTGTGTAAAATCCTTGTGTGAGTAAAAGATCCTATGTTCCTATCTATCCTCGTGTTCCCACTATGAAAGTGACGACAATCCCACATCGCTTGTGCTCCCTATCATCAGACTCTATATAAGCATGGAGGCACCCTCACCTTGCAAGCTAGCTTTTGAGGTAGAGTTCTACCCCTGTGTTTAATATCAGAGCCATTTCCTGGGGGGAGTAATAAGGATAGCGGGTCCCATTACGAAAGTGACGGTAATCCCACATCGTTTATTCTCCCTCTCATAAGACTCTATATAAGCATGGAGGCACTCTCACCTTGCAAGCTAACTTTTGAGATAGAGTTCTACCCATGTGTTTAATGAGTGTCTCCAGTAGAGTGAGTGAGGTTCTCTTATATATAAGAGTTGGTTAGCATCTCCTTGTGAGTGTCCACGAGTGTAACCTCTCTTTACTATATCAATAAAGGAGTGTGGTTGTATTTGTGCTAGTACTTTCAAATCTAAAAATATAGAACTGAATAATTTAATTCTGAAAGGTGGATACCAGCTGAAGAGTAAAGCCATTGTCATTGTCAAGTTAAGAGACAAATGGAAAAGAGTTCGTGAGCCATTCATCCAAACAATTGACGATGAGCATCAGTCTGTTAATGGTCATTGCATGTGGAAAAGTTGCTTACATGCCAAAACTACCTTAGCTAAGCTCTATGATGATGAGCCTAGATATTGGGATTATATTCCTTTAAGTCTAAGTGTGGTTTCTACTCCAGATTTGTACTATAGGAATAAAATCCATGTGCCAGAAACTGATAGTGATGATTTTTGCATGGAAGAACTACAAGAAGAATATTGGAATTGGCTACGACAGCAAGGAAGAGGAGATGAAGCTCTGTCACTCTACATTGAAGAAGAATAAGAAGAATGGGAAGGCATTCAAGAACAAGAGCATCCAGACAGTCATAAAGGTCCAGATGTTCCTCAACTTGGTCCAACAGTCCAGTTCCTAGAACTCTATGATCAAGTTGGCTTTGAGTCAAGTGATACAGAAATGTCAGACGATGGAGGATAGCGGAAGCATAGTGTACCCAATAGACCAAAAAACTTCGCAGCAGGAAGCTGTGGTGAATGGTGGTGAATAACACTCTCTCTCTAGGAGGGGTTGAATATAGTGTGTACATGATGTAACATAAAGTAGATGAGTCATATGTATAATTATTATAGATGATGTTAGCAATGATGTAATGGTGCACTGAGATATAAAGTGTCATCATTATATTGTTGATAGAGTCAGAGTCGTACTCAAGGAATAGTGTAGATTCCTTGACGTGTCCTTATTAGGTATAAAGAGGATTCCTTTAGGATAAGATGGAATCCTAGCATAGTGTGTGATATGATGTAAAATAAGATAAGGATAAGTATTGCGTGTAAAGGAGATTCCTTATGGATAAGGAGGAATCCCTGCATAGTATTTGTAATAGTATCTGAACCTCTGCTATATAAAGGATGCTAAGCATAAGCATTCTGCAGAGCTCAATTACAACTTGAGTATCTCTCAGATAGCTCAATGTGAGCTAAGTGTCTCTAGTAGAGTGAGTGAGGTTCTCTTACATATAAGAGTTTGTTAGGATCTCCTTGTAAGTGTTCACGGGTGTAACCTTTCTTTACTATATCAATAAAGAAGTGTGCTTGTGTTTGTGCTAATACTTGTGTTTGTGTTCCTATCTATCCTCGTGTTCCTCTCTTGTGTCTCTTCTATATTATATTATGTGTCTGTTCCTAGTTAAAGGTATCAGAGCCCATAGGCATTCGTTAGCCTTAAGGCCAAAATACCAGTGCTAGTGTCATTCTTCTTTTATTGTATCAGAGCTTATGGGTATTCTTTTGTCTAGTATATCACGTTCCTTCTTTTATGGTATCAGAGCTTGTGGGTATTCTTTTGTCTAGTATATCACGTTCCTTCTTTTATGGTATCAGAGCAATTCCCTAGGGGGGGTAATAATGATGGCGGGTCCTACTGCGAAAGTGATGGCAATCCCACATCGCTTGTGCTCCCTATCATAAGACTCTATATAAGCATGGAGGCACCCTCACCTTGCAAGCTAGCTTTTGAGGTATAGTTCTACCCCTGGAGCAATTCTAAGTGCACCCACATGTTTACTAAGCAGCATCTTCTTTTTTATTTTTTTATTACAATTTTGTCCCCAAGGAAAAAGTTAGGGCTATAAAGAATCACTATTAAGTTTTATAGAAGCCGGGTTAAACTTATCATTATTGACAGTTGTTGGGCAATGTTTGATTTGTGATTTTTTTCCGTTAATGAATGTTCATGGTATTCAAATGCATGACTTGTGGATAGTGAATGACTTATGTAGTGTATAATATTTGTTAATAAATATACAAGAGTTGTGGATTGTTGACAACTTGAATAGTCTTGCATATATATATATGGTTTGTACATTATATATGGCTTGCATAATCTTCCATGCTGATTAATGAGTGTACAGAACATATTGGTTCATGGATGGCGATTGATATGTGTGGCATGTAAAAATAGTTAATAGATATGCATGATAACCGGTGCGTGAGTGGTGATCGATATAGGTTTATGAGAATGCATGAATGGCAATGAATTGTGTGGCATGTATTGTCGGTTCTTGAGTATGCATTATACATTGATTCATGAATACTAAGTGACTCATATGACATGTGACGTTAAATAACATACATGCATGACATGTTAGTGTATGAATGGTGAATGCTTAGTGTAACATTTGAAATATTGGACTTGTATGAATGTGTGAGTGCATGTGGTTAACTGTCAGTTAAGATTTTCTACTATGCTGTGTCACTCACCCATTTCTCCATGGGTATACAGGATGACATGCAAGTGAGGTTCCCATATGATAAGTGTTGACGTATTTCTAACAAGTACATTAGATTCTATAAATAGTAAAGTGGATAAAAGTCCAAGTATCGAACCTACAAGGAACTACTATATCTAACTACTGGAGTATGCAATTACCTATTCTAAGTTGAACCAAATGAATTTCAAGAATGATTCTATTAATCTAATTAAACTAAACAAATAAAAATAAGAACTAACAGCAATCAAGATAAAAGAACTCTGATAATTTAAAACAACTAAGGCACATGAGTAACATAGCTATGCAATTTGATTCTCTAGACTACAAATAATTGAATTGCCAATATTGAATATGTGATAGCAGAATTCCCTGATGCATTTATTACCCTATTTATTGGTTATAGCAAGTCTATTTCTATGAAATTTAATTACATAAAAATGCATAAGGTTATATGGAATCCCTAATTCAATTAAATAAGCTGCATGATGAAACCGAATACCATTTCTTGTCGGTTTAACCTCAAGGTGTATGATTCAAATATGCTTCCTTAACTCATCTCCTTTTAGTCTAAAAATTAGGCATACAATCATATGAAATGTTGATCAGGCCTGGATTACAATGAAAAATTCAAACCTATAGCCAAGATTACCACAGTCTGTGTACGACTAGCCTTAGCAGCTAGTGAACCATGGAAATTATGGCAAATGGATGTGAAAAATGCTTTCTTTCATAGAGAGTTAGATCGAGAGATATCTACGAAGCAACCATTAGGTTTTGAGGATAAGGCTTTATAGAGTATGTCTGCAAGTTGAGAAAAGCTCTTTCTGGGTTAAAGCAAGTACCACGTGCAGCGTATAAAAAGATAGCAGAATTTCTTGTCTAAGGCAAATATACAGTAGCATCTTCAAATTCAAGCTTATTCGTAAAGGCATGAGATAGCAAACTAGCAATAATGCTAGTATATGTGGATGATTTAATAATCACCTAAGATGATGAAAAAGAGACCAAGAAAATAAGATAGAGTTTTTCTGTGCGATTCTAAATCAAAGACTTTGGAGAACTTAAAACACTTTCTTGGACTCGAGTTGGAAAAAACAAAAGAATGATTGTTCTTGTGCCAACAGAAGTACGCGAATGATCTCCTCAATAAGTTTGGAATGTTCAAGTGCAAACCAATCTTTACTCCCATGGAAGTAAATGCGAAGTTGTGTGCACATGAAGGCAACGACTTAAAGGATGCTACTATGTATCGACAACTGGTAAGAAGTGTAGCACCCTAAAACCCCTTATACAGAAATCTCGAGGGCCACTCAGTAAATAAATAAAAAAAACAGAATAAAATCAAATGAAATATTTTACATAAACATTTACACTGAAAAATACGGGTTTCAAAATTTTTCAATAATAAAATAAACTACAAATGACTCACTCTACCCAGTCATGACTCAAGATCGTCCGACATCCTCTATGTGAGCTCCGGATCACTAATGTCGAACTCCTTACAACGAGTACCTATGGAGGAAGGGATGAGCAACACAGCCAAATAAGAATTTTTATAACTACACAGTTCTATTACATTTTAAAATCCAATCATGCATCAGACAACTCATACATCATACTCAATCAATTCATTTTTCACTCACATAAATATCAATTTCTCTATCATAAATTTCCACATCCACAACCACAACCACAACCGTCATGAAATGTGCAACGCATCCATACATTTCAATCACATAGTCGTTTCCATATATATATATATATATATATATATATATATCAATTTCCTAATCTAGCGTTTTCCTTAGACCCCGAATTGACCGGGTCCGTTTAAGGCCTAACAGTATCACATCATGAGTGTTTTCCTTGGATCCTCTATCGGCCTGACCAATTCAAGGCCTAACACTCAAATCATCTCAACAATGCTTTCTCTGGATCACAGATCGGCCAAGCAAATCCAAAGCTTAGCATTGAGCTCATAAAGGGGGTGTTTTCCTTGAATCCCAGATCGGCCGGGCCAATCCAAGGCCTAACACAAGCCTACACATGCATATATATACAATAATCATATCGCATATATGTCACAAGTGTTTCTCCTTAGGTCCATGATACACGTGTGCACCACTAATGCCTAACACTGTACGTATCAGTCACATCAATATCCTACTCATAAGGCAAGGCAATCCCTCTCACACTGGGCTACAGCGTATCAACTGGTTTATCCGCCCACCATAGGATTACCACATACCAAGCTGGTCAATCCTCACGTATACACACGTATATCACATACCCATGATTTATTATATCCACGTGTCTTACTCCTATTTTCATACCTTAATCACGTAAATCTCACACCATCCATGTTCCTATAAGGTCCCGTTCTCCACACCGAGCCCATCCCATTATCCATTATGTATCTCTAATGTACAATAATTTAGTTACTAGTGCCCACATGGCCACTATAACCCACGTTTCACTTATGTCTTATCATCTCAACATGTACATACACTCATGTATCGTCTGTATCATATCCATCCAATCACACGTGCTCACACACATATCATTCGTATCTCATCTATCTCATCACGCGTGATAGCACACGTATTCTTAGTGTCTCATCCATCTTATCGTGCGTGATCACATACGTATCCCCCATATCTCATCTATCTTGTCATGCAAGTACCTCCACACACTGTTTGTGCCTCGTACGTCCCATCCCTCATGGGCACACACACATCTCCCATGTCTCGTATCGCATCCATCTCATCAGAGATTCAGACACGTACACTCGTAAACCCTTGGGGGTCCTTATATCAAAACACATGGTAGGGGGTATCTGCTAAGATCCAAAGCTGTGTCTTAAAAGGAAGTACAAGTACCAAAGCCCGAAGCTGCAGGAGCTACCTGATATTTTCCAATGAAAGTTGTGCTTCACGGTATCTCACCGGAAAAGCGATCCATAGTCAGAAACGATGATCAGAGACCACATTCAGAATTGTCTGGCCAAGACAAACTCAACGACGTTGGTGGCGAGGTGATACGATGAGAGGAGGTGGCAGATCGATGAGGAGGGTAGCTGAACGATTTCACTGCGATTACCAGTGATCCCGGCCTCGAACGGTCGATCAGGAACCACTGTCAAACTCCTTCGACCGAGAGGAAGAGATCTTGATCGGTGGCAGCCGCTATCGAGGCAGAGGAGGGAGATCTACATTGACATAGGTAAATATTTTTTACATCATTTCGATGAATCCAGGCGACGTACCAGCAAATGGAAGACACTACGGTGATTAGCCGGTCGAGAGCTTTCCATCGCCACCGGCCACGGGACCTAACTCGTCAAAAATATGAAGGGTCATCGACAATGATAGTGACTTCAAATTTTTCGAGAAGCAGGGGTATTTGTGTAGGTTTTTGAGATGTCCTAGAACCTAGTGTGTTTATATAAATTTTGGGATTCGGGGGTCCATCTGTAAATTTTCAAACCTTTGACATTCATGAATCTCAGTTCAAAGTCTCGGTATCTCAATGCCAACCCATTCTTACCTATTTTCCACTCACGTGATCCTCAAAATACGAACATTGGACACTAAAGACAAAAAATCTACGAACCCATATAAAATTCTGTTTTAGTTCAAAATTCTGAAAACTCCCGATACACCTGAACACACATATACACGATGTCATCACGTCTGTATCATCCCATATACGTAAAAAATACACACTTTTACGATTTTAAGTTTTAAAATCTTTTACTTACACCCTTAGACCATTGTTCTGGAAATCTGGGTTACCACAAGAAGCTTAATCTACTTGAACATTTACAGACCAGACATTTCATTTGCAATTAGAGTAGTAAGTTGATTCATGTAAAATCCTAAGAAGCTTTATCTAGAAGTTGTCTGAAGAATTTTGAGGTATGTGAAGAAACTTGCTAATCTTGGTATGTTATACAAGAGAAAGGGAGAAATGAAAATGATTGGTTATTGTGATATGGCTTACGTTGGAGATCATGATACAAAAAGATTAACCACAGGCTATGTCTTCAGTCTTGGTTCATGACCAATTTCTTGGTGTAGCAAGAGGCAACTAACAATATCACTGTTAACCAGTAAGGATGGATATAGAGTAGGAGCAATGGTAGAAAAAGAGAGTACATGGTTGATACTGCTGATGAAGGATTTATACCAAGAAATAAATTCTCCAGTAACATTGTATTGTGATAATAAGTTAGTAATACAATTGGTAGAGAATTCGATGTTTTAGGTAAAAACCAAACATGTGGAGGGTCAAAATAGAAGAGAAGGTGCTGAATGGAGAAATGCACAAGGAGTCAATCAAAATAGAAGACCAAGTTACAGTCATATTTACAAAAAGCCTAAATACTTCCAAGTTCGAGAAACTTCATGAGCTACTTAGAATGATGACTAGAGAAGTCAGTGCTAAGGGGGGCCTCCTAACCGCTTCAATAAGATGAAGCTTAGAATTATGACAACATAAAGTGAAGAAACATGGAAGTGAAAATAGAAAGTCAATGCTGAGGGGGAGTGTTAGAATTCCAACACTTCCTCTCCCTATATAGAAGAAACGAAGCCAAAATCATTATAGAAATTTTATGAATGTCAGAATGGTTAGACACTATCAAGGATGAAGATTCAAATGTGGAGGCACTCACATTGAAAAATTGCAATTGTAGGTTGCAACTGAATTTGTGTTGTTATAAATAGTCATGCCTCAGTTGAGTTGGGGTGTGGTGGTCATGTAAGAAGAGTGTGTGGCAGAGTATAAGGAGAGTTTATGGGTAGAAAGAGAATTGGGAGAAAGTGACTTGTTGAGTGTATGAGTGAATGTATGTTGATTTAAGATCAAAAGTGTATTAATTAGTTGCTTAATAGTATGAATTATGCTCGTTAATATTGATTAAGACACTAATTATACACTTAAAAATTGATTAACACTAATCTTTTAGTCCGAAGCTTAATTATGTTTTAAATACCATATTTTATTCTTAATTTGATAAAATTTATATTTTATTTGATGTAGGATTAAATATGGTATAAAATGATGCAATCAGGGATGAAAGTGAAGAATAGAAGAAATATGTGGAGTATTTGATAAACTTGATAAACATGGAAGACTTAAGTGAAATTTGGCAACAAAATTTAATATAAATTTCAGCTTCTCTTCGCGGAGAGCGTTTTTGCCTTTTCCTTCAAGCAATAGCAGCTCTCCCACTCCATTTTGCTTCCATTTCTTTTCTTGATTTTTTTCCTTTATTATTTCTTTTACATGTCATTTAAATTTCTCATCTTATATTAGATTTATTTGCTTTTATTAATTTGTGTTAAGCATTGTTAAGGAATTCATATTTGATTTTCAATGGGGAATGATTTTGTTTAAACCATATTTCACTGTAGTTTAATTTTATTATTTAAGTGTTTTATTTCATTTACATTATTTGTAGTTGATTAATCAATTTAATTTCATTATTTTGTGTTGATATTTCAATTTCTAGGGTTTAATGTGAATTTTGGGCTTTTATAAAAATGACTTAAATTCATTTAATTCTGATTGTTTTAGTATATTTATCATGTTTATATTTAATTTTAAGTTGAATTTTATTATTTATTTAATTATGTTAGGCTAGTTAGATTAATCCTAGGTTATGGATATAACCTAAGCATAATTAGTGTTGTTTTATTCATGTTTATATGAAATTATTGTTGAATCTTGCTTATTGATATGTTATATTCCAAAACGGCACATTGAAATTGTAACAACCAGAATTTTTGGAACAGTGTTATGAGGGTGTATGTGTAAGATTTCAGAACTTTAAATAGTAAAATTTTGTGTATTCGACGCGTATTGGGTGACACGTACGTAATGATGTCATGTATGTGCGTATTTTGATGATATGAATGAATATAAGAATTTTTAGAGTTTTGGAACTAAAATTTTACATGGGTACGTTGATTTTTTATCTTTAGTGTCCGATATTCGTAAATTGATGATCTTGTGAGTGTAGAATTGATGAGAATGTGTCGGCATCAAGATGTTGGGATGTCAGAGCGGGATTCGTGAATTTTGAAGGTTTGAGAATTTGCACATGGATCCTAAAATCCCAAAATCTATAAAAACATCATAATGCCCTAGGACATTAAAAAACCTCCAGAAACACCCATATTCGCTGGACTGTTGCTGGCACTACAACCTTTCAAATTCCAGATGAGTTAGCCTCGAGAAGGGTGATGATGGAACCGTATCAGCCCTTTGGTTCCAGTGGTGGCCACTATTTCCCCACCCGGTTCCCGAAACAGTGGGATCAACACTGTGAAAGTCTGTTGATACCCATCGCCAATCTCTGTCCTCTGGCGTCACATACAGCTGCCACCAGTGGAGATCTCTTTATCTCGACTGGATGATCCTAACGATGGCCTCTGATCATCTGTCAAATGCCTGCATCATCACCGATCTACCTTAGAAGTCGACGCTCCTTCGTCGCCTTCTGCAGATCCAGAGTTGACAACCTCCGACATAGGTGCCATCCTCCTCTTTTAGGCTAGACAATCATTATGGTACCCTCTGTTCATCGTTCCCGATTGTCGCTCATCCTATTGGTGTTTGCCGTGAAACAACACTTGCCATGGTTAATTGCGTCGATCCCCTCAGCTTGTAAGCTTAACACCTGCACTATTATCAATTACACCCTTATAGTTTTGGGTTTTGGCAAATGCACCCCTACCTTGTGTTTTATGTTAATGCCCTAAGGGTTTTCAGGTTAGCATTTCCAACCCTATCTGGTTAATTTCCAATTGACTCCTATTTGTTTAAGAATTTTATAACACCCCTGAAGGAAATATCAGTTTAACCCCTGGTGTTGGTTTTACATGCTTTTGGTCCTGTGACTCCAAAGACTCATCTGGGACCCCCGGGACAGATAGAATTCACAATACAAATGAGTAAAAGAGAGAAAGATTAGGAAAACTATGATTTGCTTATCGAGATAAGGGTTTCTTACTATACATTTTTATTTCATTTGATATGCATGTAGATTTAAATTAATGATGTGGCATAGAAAATAGAAAGTGTATGTTTATTGATTGGGACACTATGTGCGCATACACTGGTTTATGGAAGAAGGGGTGATTAGTCGTGGAATTAGAAAGTGTACATGTGATTGGGTATCCGACATGTGACCGGTATAGATTGTGGACATCATGTGTGATGGTGTGCGATAAGACGACTGGGACGCAAGTAATATATATGTGATTGAGTCACCAAAATAGGTATCAGGCGTAGATGAGTGATAAGTGAGTGATGTGATGAATGAAACACGAGCAATACGTGTGTGAGAATGAGTGATCAGATGGATGGAACATGAGCGACGCGTGTGAAAGTGTGCATTATGGGGCAAATGTGATACAGATGACATGCATGTGAGCATGTGTCACGA
>JANLJB010005087.1:8606-20283 GCA_026212285.1 Bursera cuneata
ATTCTCATTTTTCGAGCCGTGACTGAGGACAATCCTCATCACGCTCTCGAATGCTAGCTAGACTATGATATATCGTCGTCGAATCCAGTGTGACATCATCTCCATATACCCGGAGTGATATGTCCCGTCTTGACATTACACCCACTCCTAAATAGTTCTCGGTGCACCCAACGATGAGCGTTTATTAACTCCGGATAGAGTCATTCACGCAAATGTCAAGGTGAATTGATCTCTAAATGAGATGGCCATGTAAGTCTCAGGTCTAAGGATTACTTACACCTACCCTGATTGGACCTCCCATAGACACTTAGGTAACATACCAATGGGATTCCGTATCGGGTCTAGTACAGTGAATCTGTTCCCGTATCCAAACGGCTAACGGTTTTCCCCTATACACTTGTATAAGTATCCAATACTTAGATGTGTGAGAATCATACTGTTATACTTCTATAACCAGTACAAGTGTAATACTAGTCTATCCGTATCGTGGATATCCTATCTCGGCAGTACTTCAACTAGGGACTTTTTGATCATGTTATATTACGTGAAGTGATTTCTATCTCATAATCAAATAATTCATATGCACATCATAAGGACCTTTGTCATAGAATATCAATTTGCAATCCAATCACAACAAATGATAAAAGTGCAATTTCTTGTCATACATAAATAAATAATGTACAATATATAAAGTATATTTACAACGTGATGCTCTAGGGCATAAATAGTCCAACAAAGACTTCTAGGGAGCCACTGCTGCAAGACCAACTTAAACAAGGACTTTACCAACTACTACCATCTCAATTGTCAAAAAGGAGTTAGTTTCTTCTTGTCCTAACCACCTTCTCAGTCCTCTTTCTTTGTTTTCTTCCACTGTACATAACTATCAAATAAAATGTACTCCTTTAATGGCTTGTATACTATGGCATAGACGATTAGGCCACCCCCACTTTCAAGTACTATAATATATCTCTAATAAAACTCAATTGTTCTTAGTTTGAAATAATACTGTTATATGTTATGCATCTTGCAAGGTTGGTAAACAAAGCCATGTCTCCTATACTTTGTCTTCTTCTATTTCAGCTAGTCCTTTAGATCTGGTTTTCACTGATGTATGGGGACTTGTTCTTGTCTAGTCTAGTGATGGCTATTGTTATTATTTGCTATTTGTTGATGATTACGACAACTACTCATGGATTTATCCTCTGAAGACTAAAAGTGAAGTTCAAGGCATCTTTAAACAATTCTTTGCTCTTGTAGAAAGATAATTCAATACAAAATTGAAGAGCCTGCAATCAGATTGGGGAGGTGAGTTTAGGCCTTTTGCACCTTTTTTAACTAACCTTAATATTAATTTTAGACATCTATGCCCTCATACTCGTAAGCAAAATGGTTATATTGAAAGAAAGCACAAACATGTCACTAGACTAGGTCTCACATTACTTGCTCAAGCATCCATGCTTCTTAACTATTGGTGATTTGCTTTCCATACAATAGTATATCTAATCAACCGATTGCCTATACTAACTTTACATTATTGTACACCATACACTATTCTTTACAAAACTACAACAAACTATTCAACCCTGAAGGTCTTTAGTAGGGCCTGTTATCCTTCCCTTAAAGCCTACAATTTACATAAATTTGACTTTCATACCTCTACTTGTGTCTTTCTGTGCTATAACACTTCTCACAAAGGATACTTATGTCTTCACTCCTCTTGTAGAGTTTACATAGCCTGAAGTGTATCATTTCATGAGCATATTTTTCCCTTTGCCTCAGGTAGATTTCTGTCTCCCTCTCATTCTTCTATTCCAGTCTCTCATATCACACCTAAAACATGGTTATTTCCATCTCTTTCATTGCCATCACACTTCAAAACTACTACTCCAAATTCTGTACCTATATCTCCTTCACTACCATCACTTTTATCTATCCCACCTGAGTATGATGTTCCTATATCTCCTTCCTTAACATCAACTTCATCTATACCATATATTCCTTCATCTTGTCATACTTCTATGTCAAATTCACCCTCCTCAACATCTCTTAACAGTCATCCAATGCTCACTTGAGCCAAAGATGGTATTACTAAACCCAAAATTTTCTCTTGTCTCACCACAAGTCCTTCTGTCCCTAGTACAATTAAAGAAGCTCTTTCTGATCCCAATTGGATTCAAGCCATGAGTGATGAATTTTCTGTACTGCAAGCTAATAAGACCTGGCCTCTAGTTCCCTCTATTGCTAACATGCATATTATGGATTGTAAGTGGATATTCAGGCTGAAATACCACTCAGATGGTACTTTACAGAGGTATAAGGCTCGTTTAGTGGCTAAAGGGTTCTAGCAAACACCTGGGGTTAATTATTTTGAAACCTTTAGTCCTGTGATCAAACCTTCCACCCATAGAGTGATGTTTTCTCTACAGTGACTAAGAAATGGGATATGCAGTATATTGATATCAATAATACTTTTCTTAATGGTGATCTTGAGGAAGTGGTTTATATGAGTCAACCAGCAGGATTTCAAGATCCTTCCAATCCTACTCATGTTTGTCATTTGCACAAGAGTTTGTATGGTTTGAAGCAAGCCCCTCGTGCATGGTTTGACAAGCTCTAGGGTGCTTTACTTCAGTGGGGGTTTAAGGCCTCAGCTTTAGACACAAGTTTGTTTACATACACAACAACTGATATGTTTAATCATGTTATTAGTATATGTAGATGATATTCTCATGACTGGGGATAATAGCATTCAAATTAAGCAAGTGATTAAAGATTTGAACAAGAAATTTGCCTTGAAAATCTAGGACTTGTCACTTACTTTCTTGGATTTGAAGTCTCTAGAACTGTTAATGCTATATATGTTACAGAGAAGAAATATGCCATAGATCTTCTGTAGAAACACAATATGCTTGCTGCTAAGAGTTTCCAATCTCCAATGGTAGCTAATAACAAATTCTCTGCTTATGACAGTCAAATTAATGAACAACCCAATGTCTATAGAAGCATTATTGGAGCCTTGTGATAGACACAAAATTATACATTTTTATTCTCCTTATATTTAGTCTACTTGGCATGTTTTAGGTCATAGGAGGTTCATTTATATTTATTTTATGTCAAAGGCATTTTTAGGAAAGTTTTAGAAAATATGCTTTAATTTGAAATTGTTAGCAGTTTTTTAACGTAATACTTCTTGGGATTCTTGCAGGTTCTTGATGGAGAAGAATTGCCCAGAAAATAAAATGGTCTTCAATAAAGTTGTAGAAGATATCTCAAACTTTTCAAGAAGGTCTGGTTCATCAAAATCAGAGTTCGTTCGAGCATCCAAAGGTTACTGCAAAGTCAAGGCAGGCTAGAAAGCTAGTCAGATCCGATCACTGGAGATTTAAGTAGGCATATCTAGAGCTTCAGGAGTCCAAGTAAGGTGATTAAAAATGCTAAAGTCATCTACACAGCCTGAGATACAATTATTATGAAGAGTCCAAAGTCCAGAAAAGGTCGTTTTCCTGTCCAAAACAAAGCAACAATGAATCAATTTGAGTTTCTAACCATTCCTTAGTACTTTGAGAATAAATTCTTCATCTGAAATTAAAATAAGGAGATTCAGGTGGCATTCAAAAGCTAAGAGAATTATCTACAACTTTCATGTTGACAATTTTTATAAATTCTGAACAAAAGATTCTTAGGCAGAGAGTTACAGCTGCTGTGGTAGATTTTAGTGCCGCAGTGGAAAATAAGTCAGTAACTTATAGCGCTGCAGCAATAGGTCGCGAGCTAGAAAAAAATAAAGAGGGAAAAGACAATATTTTCCTTCAACCTAACTCATTTTGGGACTATAAACTTTGTGTTTTTCATAGAAAAAGGGGGAACAACTCGGAGAGGAAGGAAGGAGACACAAAACAAGAAGATTCAAGAGATCATCTCATGACTTCTCCATAAGATTACTTATTTTCTCTGAATTTTAGCATGTTTTCTTTGTTTAGTATTTTGTTAATTTCAGTTATTGTTATGGATTGCTAGATTTCTTTTCATTGAAAAGGATTCATAACCCTAGAAATGATTCAATAATAAATTAAGTTTGGTATTCACTTTGATTTATATAATTCTATGAAGATGAGTTTGATTTACTATTTTTAATGTTGTGAATGACTTTCTTGATTGATTAGGTGGCCAGCTAAGAGATTAGGATTGCTCATTCCATGTTACTCTAGGGTTCTTAATACGTAATTGTTAGGAATTTCTAGAAACAAGTAACAATTTATAGTCATTAACTATAAAGTAGGTTAAACTCTCAGGTTAAAGGTTCATGTGATTGGATTTTGCCTGATTTAATCATTACCTCCTGAACGAATGCATTTGTTGGATTAAATTTAGTAATGAATCTCTAAATTGTTTAATAGATAGGGTTAATTAATAAGTGAACTTTTAATTAACTAAATAGGAGAGGTCGAGACTTTCGATCATATTGAAAGATCTCAAAATTGAAGTTTTTATGGAGGATTAATTTCGAGAATCAATTTCCAAAAAAAGAGTTAAGAGTGAATTACAATTTAATTTGAGTTGATGACTTTAGTGGTGAGAATTATCTTTCAATCATATTTATTTATATTTGTTCCAGATTTTCGATTTGTTGTATTATTTATTTTTATTCAAAATCAAAATCCCCAATTTTATGTTTTGTTAAAAAGTTAATTTTAGAAGAAAATAATATAAGTAAATAATTCAAGTTAAATCATCATTCAGTCCTTGTGGGTTCGACCCTTACTTTCTCTATACTACTCGATAAATAATTTTAGGAATAAGTAAGGAATTAATTGTGTGTGATCAAATTGGTCATGCCACCTTGCAATATCGTTCTATGACTAGACCTGGTATCTCTTTTGCTGTTAATGAGTTTAGCCAATTTCTACAACCTCTTATAGTTCTTCATTGGCAAGCTTGCAAGAGACTTCTAAGGTACATCAAGGGAACAATTGATTATGGTTTAACTTTTCATCCTATGAATTCATTCGATCTAATTGGCTATAGTGATGCTGACTAGGCTAGATTATTAGATGATCAAAAATCAACTTCCGGCTTATGTGTTTATTTTGGAACAAACTTGATAAATTGGTGCTCCAAGAAACAACATGTTGTGGCAAGATCATCAACTGAATCCAAGTATAGCTCTCTTTCTGTTACAGCTACATAATTGGTTTACAAAGTCTTCTTAAGGAAATGCATCTAAAGCTTGATGAGATTCATACTTTGCTGTGTGATAACAAAGGTGTTGAGTCTCTAGCTTTTAATCCAGTCTTCCATGCTAGAACCAAGCATATCGAAGTAGATGTACATTTTATTAGAGAAAAGCTCTTAAACAAAGAGTTGCAGGTTTATCATGTACCAACAGAATTTCAATATACAGATATCTTCACTCATGTACCAATAGAATTTAAATATGCAAACATCTTCACTAAATCTCTCATTTGATTCAAGTTTGAATTTCTTCGTGACAAGTTATGCATTCAACAAGTCAAGGTAGCTGACAAGAATCAATAGTTCATGACAACTACACTTGAGGGTATCTTAAAGGGGGTAGTTTGGTAAATGTTGTAGCCAAATGTAAACAGTTACAAGTTAGTTAACTCTGTTAGCTGGTTTGTTAATTGTAGTTAGTATAAAAACACTGTTCAACAACTTTACTCATTATTGAATAAAAAGGACCTTGTATTTCTTGTGTTTCTATTTTCTCTCAATATACAAATTGTAAACACAGGTAGTGGCAGAGATCTAACAGTCCTCACTTTTGTCTTGGCATTTTCTAAAGAGGAGAAGGAGGAAGGTTTAGGCAACGACCTTCTTCATGGGTACCAAGATGAGAAAGATTTTTCCTAGCTTCTATTTGTGAAGGTAATTTCATGGTTTGTTGAGTGACTAGGTCAAAGTGTTTGCCACTATTGACTGGGCCATTGATTGTTGCTACTACATTGTCCATGGTATTTCCTACTGCATTTTTGACCTGGTAAGTGTCTTAACCAAAGGCTTGGTTGAGTACATTGACCACATGACCCATTTGTTCGCCATGGCCCTACATAGCACATCCCAAGGTTGTCAATTGACTCCTTTTGATATTCCTTGGTCTCTTGAGCAATGGTCATGGCTGTGAGAAATGAGGGACCCTTTCGGAGGATATTACTAAAGCCCTCTCAATGTTAGTTGCCCTTTGGTGCCTAAGGGGAGATTTAGCTTCAATTTCCTCCATCTCCTTTGAGGTTGAGTATTAGGATAATCGACCCAAGTTTTGAATGTTGGTTCCCACAGATGACACAACTATTGATGCATGATTTTCAGGCTGCTAGAAGTCGAGTTGAGGCTTAAGTGGATCGTTGGAGGTTTAGACTCCGAGAACACAAAAAAAAAGAAAAGTCAAGGCTACTGAAGGTGGTGTCAATGATAACTCTCTAACAATCAAGTTAGTTTTCGGTAAACCAAAAGATTCAAAAAGATTCTTAGAGAGAGAATGAGTGAGAAGAAATGTGTATATGTTGAGTGATGATTTGGAGGGTCTATATAGCCATGAGAGAGGATCATTGTAGGACCTAGATCATGGGCTTAGTTAATAGCAGTGTTATAAAAAGCGTTAGGCGCTCCTAGGGTGATAGCCCAGGGCCTAGAGCTAGAGGGCCTAGGCGGGGCTTAGAAATTAGGTTAAAGGTTAAAGGTTTGGGGGTTTAAAGGTCAAATATTTTTAGGGTTAAAGGTTGAAAACTAAAAGTTTGGGGTTTTTATAAAAGAAAGTTATCAGCAGGCCCCAAATGAAGTCTTTTTGGGCCTATATAAAAAAACTTATATACACCAAAACGATGTCGTTTGTGTGTTTTATTTGAAAAAAAAAAAAAAAACCTAACGATCAATTGAATCGCCAGTCCCCGCTTCCACCACCTACCCCCGCCTACCCCTGCCTAGTCACCAACCTGCCGATCGGCACTGCCCAGTCTACCGGCCGCCTAGACTCGACGCCTATTCCCTTTTCCCGGCGTCACCCCTCCGCCTAGGGACTAGTCTCCGGCGGCCATCTTTTAGATCACTGGTTAATAGGTGGTAATAATAAACCCTAGTAATCTATCTTCTATCAAGTTACTAGATCTACCAACGTCCATTTTAAAATGACCATAACATTATCGTTTCCTATTTTTGCAAACAAAGATTTAAAAATAAAAATTTGATTTTTATTTTGCTGTATGATTGAAATTCAATCAGATTTGATGGTATTCCATTTTATTTCTAGATGGATAGGAGTTTGAGACATAGATTTCTTAAGTTTGGCAGAAATTAACGAGAAATTTAACACAATAAGCATGTGGGAAAATTTAGTAAAAGAAAAGATAGGATGGAATTATTTGCTCCCAAATAATTACTCTAACATCCATTTCTTATGTACACCTATCACAAATATTCAAAAATCTAGATTTTACTCTCTATACCTCATTAAATCCCTAAAATAACCTTAATTAAGTTTTTATGTATTATTAATATTATTATTTTTCTTATTTCTCTCTCTAAAAAGATCTCTCCTTTTAATGATAAATCTCTCATTATCAATGGTGATTTTGTTTCTTTAATCTTTTAAACCAAAACTTAAAAAGATTTTGAACTGCACTTGGACGTGTATAAAAGTTGAGAGCAGCCATATCTTCATCCTGACTGGGTAGATAAAGTTGAACTACGCTTTGGTGGCTCCAAAGTTGGACATGAAATCAAAGAATAGTTTACTGGTTTTTTAATTATTTTATTTTATGACTTTGCTTTATTATTTTGCTTTAATTATTAGTTTGTTCTATCATGTAAGAGGCAGGTTCAAGAGACAATAATTTTAACTTAAATTTTGATAGAAATTATAGACCATTAGATGATACTAAAACGGATGGTTCAGATTACTTAAGAGATATAAGTGGATGGTAAGTGACATAATTGATAATAAATAAACTTTATTCTTTCTTATACCATCTCTCTCTCCAAGCTTTTAATGTTTTGCCTATTTCCCTCAATCTTTCTCATCAAAATATATTTTTCAATTAAAATATACAAGTGAAATTAGATTAAATAAATTTAAGATAATATAAATATTTTACTTTTGCATCAATTAAATAAAAGAAATTTACTAGAATAAACCAGAATCAAATTAATGCAAGGGATATAACATATTATTTAAAAGAATATATATTTTGACGAGAGAGAAGGAGGAGAAGAGATAAAATATTAAAAGCTTAGAGAGAGATTGTACGAAACTCTTAGAGAGAGATTATATATTTTAAAGGAAAAATATTTAATATATAAATAATCTGAACCATTGATTTTAATATCATTTAATGGTAATATAATTTACGTCAAAATTTATATTAAAATTTATGTCTTCTGATCATGCCCTATAATGTAAATTTTAGTTTGCTTTGAGCCATGTTTCTCGATTTAAGACTTCTAGAAATTATAATTGTAAAAGGAAAACAAGTTATATTTTGAAGAGAAAGAAAGTTATGGTTTATGAGAAGTTAGATGAAGATAATAATTTTGTTTTATTTATTTAAATATTTATTCCTAAAAAGAAATTACTAAATCTTAATAGTAAATTGTTTAATGGGTAATTTATTAATATAGATTTTTTTTTTTATAAATGGATATTTAGAGTAATTTTTTGGGTATAAATAATCTCATCCATAAAAATATATTTAAATTATTTGATGAATGATCTCAAAGAGAAGCGGAGGTGAAGGTAAATGGAAGAGAAGGTTTTTATTATTTGCATTAAAAATAAATATTTTGACAAATGACATTTTCCAAAAAAAAAAAAAAAGGAAAATATCAAAAGGGGCTTACAAAGAAATTGTGGCTCTCCAATACAAACTATTTTAAGTCAAAATAAAATGGGAAAATTACATATACACCGTCAAGGTTAGGCTTAAGTAATAATCTCATTCCTGTTGTTTCGATAGTAATGTTTAGTCTCCACTTTTACAGTTGCATCAGAAAAATTAATAGATGGAGGCATTACAGACATTTAATAATTAAAAATAAATAAATAATAATTAATTAATCAATAAATCACTTCATTCTCTACAATCTTCTTATTTGGAAAAAAATCCTATCATCAAAACTTAGGAAATTTGAATAAATATAAAAAATTAGAGGGCTTATTAAAAAATAGCCAGACCCCCTAATTACTTGCAAGTCTCTATCCAAAAACAACTAACGTGACTAAAATGCACTTAGTTTAATATAACCCACTCCATCCATCCATCTCTCTTTCAAGTTTTCTTCTTCTTCTCTATACAACTCAATAATTTTTTTTCTCATTCGCTCTCAATCTAACACATAAACTCATTATTATTATTACTCTTTCATTATCAAGATCACGAGATCATGAATCAAGTAAAAATAATAATAAAAATACGTAAATCTTGATTTCATCTCTCTAATATATTCATTGTTGAAAATGCAAGATGATGCCTAAAAATGTCAGATCATAGTTGAAATTGTGTTATAGTACCGATTTTATAAGAAAATCAGAGTTACAAGTTGTATATTTAAAAAAATTGGAGGAGAAATTTGAATGATGGATTTTAGATTGTTGGATCGAAGATACCGATAACAGACCAATCGGTCTTGATAGGTTAAGTGTTCTAATTGGTCCATATGCTAGACCAATCAAGAATGATCAGTCTAGATTGTTGGACAAATCACGACCGATTGGTTACCTGTTAGTCCAAGTGGTCTGGACAGATGTCGATCTAAGTGGTCTAGACTAATTGGTCCAAACTGTTGAGCCAACTATTTAGACTGATCAGTCTTGTGCTGAGGACCAAACGGTCCATATACCAGTATGCCTTTTTTTGAATTTTTAAAATTAAATAATAATTATAAAAAAAATCGACCGAACAATCATGTGCTGAGAACCAAACAGGCCTTGGCTGAGTAACAAAATATCCTAACTGAGGACCGAACATATATGATTATGTCTAATTGAATTATTATGGCAATAGCCATAGCATGATTATCACCATAGCATGTAATCATTTTGTCCCTCTCAAATGACTATCACCATAACATGTAATCATTTTGTCCCTCTCATTAATGCTTTTGCATGGACAAAGTTCATTTCGTGGACGCAATTAATTCTTCTGCATATGGCTTTGAGAGGAACTAAAGCCATTAATTACATTATTATATATGTAAAGTTTTAGACCATCTAATCAAGTTTTCATAGAGTTGCTCCAGATTTGTCAACATATTGTATTATTCTTTCTTTACTGTATTATTTACATGATTTTGAAGAAGAAATTGGGCTGAGGATCGAACGGTCCATATCGGAAATGAACGTTCCAAATGCCAAAAAATTTCTCAGTTTTTCCGTTCTACAATTTTTTTTTTCTATCCTTCAATCAATTCATACTTATACCCATATTTAACTAACATTTAATTCACTTCTAACATTCATTTAGAAAATTTCAAATACACCAAATATACATTCTTCTTCTTCTTCAATAATCTAATCCAAAACCCCAAATATGCAAATCACATAACAACCATACAAATTTAACATAAAAATCAAATAAACAACATTAATTTCGTGTTTATAAACAAATATTAATATAACCCATTATATATATATAACCCATTTCAAAGTAAACAAAAGAAAAAAAATTAAAGATGGGTGTAGATGCTTCATTTATCAGTCGTCGGTGATTCGCTTAGATGAGAGAAAAGTTAATAAGAGAGAGAAAGAGAAATATATAGAATAAGAAGAAGAAGAAGAAGAAGAAGAAGTGCAATGGTGAGTTGTTCAAAATAAGAGGGAAAAAAGGGTGATATAACATATTATAGGTATTTTTTAGAGTTCAATTACTTTTGAATATGGATTTATAAGTAATTAGAGGGTCTGACTATTTTTTAACAAGTCCCCTAATTTTTATGTTTGTTCAAATTTCCCTTAGAACTCACTATATTTCCTCTCAATTTTTATCTTTTTCTTCATCCATTTATTACTTCTTTGTCTTAGAAAATAACTAAAAATTATTATGCCAGCTTCGTGTATAGCAGCACCACACCCCGCCACTTGTCGTAGCAACTAATTCAAGCAAAAATTTGCAAAAAAAAAAAAAAAAAAGTCCTAGCACCAACACCACATCCATCACCACCTGAAACCATTGGCAACCCATTCAATAAAAAGAATGTCGCACCAACAACAACTCATTTATCCCCTTGAAAGTAAATATCCAAATTGAACACAAATAAATAAAAGGACAATATCAAACACTACCCTCATGTTATAGCCTAATTTCAGACGGAAAACATGTTTGACACTTTAATCAAGTAAACTCCTGAGGTTTACCCAAAATCATCAACAAGTTTTTTCCGTTAACTGATAGAGTAACAGAAGAGAGGAAAAAACTACTATACCCCCTAATTAAGTCGAGCTCAAATACAACATGTTAAACACTCTATTAAAGGATGAGAATACCCTTAAAACATAATAAACATAAAAGGGCTTTGATCATACACATATAAACTTTAAAATATCAATTTTGCCCTTGATTATAATTTCAAATTTTGAAAGAAAAAATTAAAGTCATTGATCACGCTCAAAATTAACCTTCGGCTAAGCGGTTGTTGTAGCGTAGCTTTAGGTATCGAATCCACAGGG
>JANLJB010005090.1:5319-21474 GCA_026212285.1 Bursera cuneata
TTTATTTTGAATATTATTACATTTACAGCTCTCCATACTAAACTTTAGTTTACAAACTAATATGGCGTATATGATAATTTATATATTTTATCACATTAATTAAAATCAGTTATATGACAATCATACAATAATGTCATATCAATTTATATATTTTATTACATTAATTAAAATCAGTTATATGACAATCATACAATAATGTCATATCAATTTATATATTTTATCACATTAATTAAAATCAGTTATATGAGAATCATACAATAATGTCATATCAATTTATAAATTTGAGTTTATATAAAAAGTTTGTAAGTGTAGCACTCTCATTTGTATTATCCCATCCCCTTGATTATTTTTCTTATGTAATTCTCATTCTGACCCTAAGAATTTACCTTCCCTATCTCAGTAATTACTATGTATAGTTTTTTTTTTTAATAAAAAAATAAAGGTGAGATTATTTACATCTACCAAATTTATTTTCACACCATCTTTTTAAATACACTCACCATTAGTATTTTAAAATAATTTAATATCAAATCGATTGATCTTCAAATTTTTATAAATAACTTTATATAATTAACTAAAATTAAGTAAAAACATGCTTAAATTTAATTAAAAATATACAATAGAAAAATTAGATTTTTATTGAAAGATTCTTTCTTAAATATATCAATACCCACATAAGTTTATGATTTTTTTAATTTCTTGGTTAATTTTTAATTAAGAATTAATTTACTAAATTTTTATTATGATTATTTTTGAAAATATGAAAGACGACATGAATAAAAATCTTATTTATTAAAATTTAGATAATGGGATATATATATATATATATATATACATACACTTGCAAGTCCTTGTCTAAAAATAACTAATGTAATCAAAATGTTCTTAGTTTAATATAACTCACTCCATCCATCCATCTTTCTCTCACATTTTATTCATCTTCTTCATACAGTTCAGTCCTTCTCTCTCGCACTCACTCTCAATCTAACACAAACTCGTTCTCATTATTACTCTTTCATAATCAAGATCACAACATCTAAATATCTACAAGATCTAAGTAGCAAAAGTGATAAAGATACATAAATCTTAATTTCATATTTCTTATAAATTCATATTAAAAATGCAAGATCATGCTTAAAAATATCATATCATAGTTGGAAGTTGTGTTATAATAATATTTTGTAAGAAAATAAAAATTGCAAGTTGTATATTTGAAAAAAATAGAGAAGAAATTTAAATTGCTTAACTTGCAGACTGTTGGACTGAAGAAACCGGCAGGAGATCAATTGGTCCTGATTGATTCAATGGTCTAGATTGATCGTTTTTGTTAAAAAAAATTTGCAGACCGAACGATCTTTTTCTCTAGACCAAATGATCCGATTTCCAAAAACCCTGTTTTGCCTTTTTTTTTCTTATTTTTTTCTTGAATAAAAAAATTGGTCTGCGTGGATCGAACGGTTCTTACTGTGGATAAAATGATCGTTGGCTTTGGACCGAACGGGTTGATTTCCAAAAGGTAATGTAAGGGCGCAATTGACCAGCTCTACTCGTTACCTTCTTCAATTATTTTAAATTGAAAGCGTCACCAATTCCTCAGCATGTGCTAAAAATAACTCGACTCATAAATATGATTTAGCAGGTAATGTAAGGATGCAATTTACTTCCCAGAAGTTTCGTAGAATAAATAATTTTTTTTCGAAGAAAAAATTAAGAAATATTTACAATTGGAATACATTTTAAATAATCACACGGGCATGTATACTCAAACATCATGTAAATAAATAATAATTATATTATATAATTTTATGATTAATTTAGAGAAAGCTGCACAGTTCCTTGGAGTAGGGTCTCGGATAACACTAATAATTGATGCGAAAAAGTTGGAAGACAATTTAAGTAGCTAATGCACAAGCTACAGGGTACACTTCTTTTACACACTAAATGAGTCAGAAAAAATACAACTCCTTTAGTGCTTGAAATAAAGCCTCCAGCTTCAGCACTAATTTAGTGGAGGGGTATTTGGACCGTTTAGTCCGGTCTGGACCGTTCAGTCCTCGAGCCAAGATCGTTCGATCCTGTTCAGAATTTTCGGTCCTGTCTCAAGGATTAACGGTCCTAGGCTTAACGTATATTAAGGGTATTTTAGAGAGTTAAGTATTTTTGGATAGGGATTTGTAATTAATTAGGGGGTCTGACTATATTCTTATCAGCCCCTTAACTTTAGATATTTGTTCCAATTTCCCAAAATATAAGAACCCCAAAATACAAAAATGTTCTTAACGAGAGATGCCAAGGTGTTAGCACGAAGTCAGGAGTCCAGTCCAGGAATGGAGAGTGGCAGTGGCTCTACTGAGTTCCGCCTCCTCTGCCCCGCCTCAATCGGCCGTTCGGAGTCTACCATCAGCCACCTGGGGTTCCTGACGGGTGCCAGGATCCGCGTACTCGACGACCCCCCTTGTGAGGAATGCGTAATCCTACTAACCGTGGACCCCGCCACAGCCACCGGTAACAAAGAAGATGCGGCAGAGGAGACATGGACGGCGGAGCAAAAGGCGCTGGTGCGGGTGTATGAGAGGATGGTGAAGGGCGAAGCAGGGGAGAAAGGAAAGGAAGGGGAAGTGGAGGACGTGACGTGGAAGATGGTGATTGGGAGAGGAATTGGTAAGGATTTGGAGAAGATAGAGAGTGAGAGTGGTGGGGTCCGCGTTAGGGTTTTGCTTAAAGATCAGATTCCCGCTTCTGCTTCTGCTTTTGTTTCTCCTTCTGATGAGTTGATTCAGGTGATTTTATTTATTTATATTATTTTTAATTTAATTGAATAGATTTTATGTGTTGCCCACTATGTGTAGGAGTATAATCCCTGTAAAGTTATCGAAATTGATGCCTTTTTGGTACTCCTAGCCATGTTTTTGGTAACATTTGAAGGGAGGGAATTACTATTTTACATCTTAGGGTTCTGCCGGCCTGGCACCGGTACCGGGACAGTATTCTTGTGTTTCTCTCAAAGTAAAGTAGTAAGAAAATGTGAATGGTACACAATGTTATTTTGTTAATGTGCCACTTGTAATTTTTCAATGTTATTATAGTACTATAACTGCTTCGGAAATGTTACCGTGGGAGTAAAGTAGTGGTAAGGAAGTTAGCTTTTAGTAATGTTATATTTTGATGGTAAGGTAAGGCGGGGTTTTGGTAACATTGAGCATTAATTATTTGGTCATGGGTACCAATAACATTAGTGGTGAATGAAATTGAAAGGATCTCAATTTCTTTCCTAGTTAAGGAATGGAACGCTAGATTACATGATTATCATTGTCATCTGTGGTGATTTTGTATGAATCGACCAAGTAAAGGCATTCGAAAGGTTGTACCGCTTGACAATCGTTTGCGGTTTCTTAGTTACATGTACAAGGTGAAGCGATTTCTGGGTATAAAAGAAAATGCATCCAAAGTGAAACTGTGAAAGTATGGCACAAGCCAAAAGGACTATATTATCATATTTAACTTTGATGCATAATTCTTTAGTCCTGAGTATATATATATATCAACTTTTTTATTTGGCTGTCAAAGTAGAGGAAAGTGTGAAAAGGACTTGTTGCATTTTTTACTCATATTTCTATGTTTTTCATGTTCATAAGTCTGTTTATATTACGTGTGTGGAGTTTCTACAATATCTTCTTTTATATATATCTACTATGTCCTTATGGTGAAGTGTAAAATATATGATGAGCTTAAATATTTTTGTTGAGTCTTTATGTATGAACTTAAGCTTTGAGTCAAGTGATAGTTGAACAAGATAATCTTCATCAGTGGTCCATAACAGACTAATAATAATATTGCCTGATGCTTTAAAGTTACCATTTATACATTTTACTGAATCTTTTGTACTAATAGATCTTGTTGGCCTCCCGTTTGCAGTTGACAGGAAGCTATTCAGCTGTAAAGAAAGCACTCTTGTCAATATCAAGCTGCATTCAAGATAGCCCTAGAGCAGATGCAGCTAACACTAATGTAACAAAACCTTCAGGGATGATACAACATGGGAATCCTATGCCAGCACCAGGGGAACCATTTCCTCAGAGAGGTTATGCACCTGGTTTTCATTCAAGAGGTTATCCTCCAGGGCCAGACACTGCTGGACCCCATAACAGGATGTTTCTTGAAGAGGATATTGTCTTTAAATTGTTGTGCCATCTTGATAAAGTTGGTAGTTTGATAGGGAAAGGTGGTTCTATAATACGGACTATGCAAAATGAAACTGGTGCATCAATCAAGATTGCAGATATTGTGCCTGATTCAGAAGAGCGGGTTGTTGTCATATCTGCACGAGAGGCATGTGAACTTACCTGTTTTTGAATTATACTTCTTTAGTATTCTGTGGAGACCTGCATTATTTTCGCATATTTGGTGATTAGGGAGCTTTTTTGTGTTTGATTATTAATGCAAAAAAATTGTTATTTGAGCATAAGTTCTGCAGATGTGCCTGGAATTTTGGTCTCTGTCAGAATAGTGGGTCCCTATATAAGCTCATTTTAAAAGTTCCTCCACTTTTTTCTTTTTTTTTTTTCTTTTGGCCTCTTACTGCAACTCTGTTTATGGGGTTGAGGATTTGGACATAAATTTGCCACTGCTCTCATTTGGCTTTTCTGAATTATATGGTAGGTTGGGACTCAGAATGTTGGACATATATTTGAACTGATCACCATAGATTTCCTAGGTAGTACTGGTTGATGCTTATCTGGATTGTGCCTTCGGAGCACGCCTTCCCTTCTTTGTTTTGAGTGTAGAAAAGAATCACAATGTTCTGATGTCATCATGTTATTAGAAAAAGTCATTGTTGAAATTTGGATTGGTCTTAAATATTTTATTTTGAATCTCTAGAGGTATTATTTCTGTCTTCCTTACCTTTTTTAATATGGTTTGATGTATTGCAGAATTCAGACATGAGACACTCTCCTGCCCAGGACGCTGTTATGCGTGTGAGTTCTAGAATTGCGGAGATTGGATTTGAGCCTGGTGCTGCAGTTGTTGCTCGGCTTCTTGTACACTCACAGCAGATAGGTTGTTTACTAGGCAGAGGAGGCCACATTGTTAGTGAGATGAGGAGAGCTACTGGAGCTAGTATACGTGTATTTCCAAAGGAACAATCTCCAAAGTGTGGTTCCCCAAATGATGAAGTTGTTCAGGTGAATAGTTATTGCACACATTAACTAACTTTTCTTCTAGCTCTGTTAATGTTACTTGTTTAGTCTTAACTGGTTATGTTCACCTTTTTTCTTCCTTGGGAAGCATGCTTACTCACCTAAAAATTGCTGCTTGATGCCTGAGGTGCTCTGTTTGGTAATGTTGGAGAATTGGGATTGATTCAGTTATCAATTGATACTGGAAAACCACTATGTACTTCATTTCTTATAAATCGTGTCAAATTGAAAACATCACTTGAGTGTTACTTTTGGCTTAATATGCCTGGAAAATTGGTTGATCAACGCAAGAAATACTATGGATTACCATTTTTCACTTGCTTGCATATCACGCTTTTTAATTTTTATGGGGACTGAAGCTAGCTGCAGGTGATTTGAGCTGGGTTAATACTTGTTGACAATCAGTTGAGTAACACCTTAGCTGAAGTTAACCTAACCTTCACCATCCTTTCACATATTTTATATTAAATATGGGGCTAATAACTTTAAAGATGATATTAAGGTTATGGGATATTGAAGAATGTTGATAGGATTTGTTACCATGTCTAGTAGTGACAACTATACCTATTTGACTGGTAAATTGATGCAGATTCATGTTTGATTTTTGCTAGCCTTAAAAATGAGCATAAGCGCTTTTATGGAATTATGACATGATATTCCCTATATGGAAATCCAAATGGATGATGGGTTGAAAGGTCACTTGAATGAGTTTTATGACCTTTCAGAAGTAAGAACTAATTTCACCTCACATGTGCTACTTCTATTCTAACAAATGTAATCTGATCAGTGACATGATACATTTCAGCTGATGTGAAGATTTTATTTTATATTTTTCTTCAGTTTCTTGTTCGACCCTAATATCTAGGAATGTACTAAACACCATCTTTGTTTCTGTTATTATACATTTCTAGTATCGAAATCCCAGTGCCTATGGGAGATGGGAAAGGTTAACAATGAAGTTTAGTTTCTTTGAAGTGATGGTTTTTTAACATACTAATCCCTGCAAGAAGGATAAGTTTCTTGAAGATGAAAAAAGAGAAAAATTAATGGCTGTTTGGCTAGCGCTCTCTATTTTTCTCAGAAGTTCCTCTCTACTGTAAGGTGTCTGTCAATAACTTCATTTTTGTTGAGGAAGATAGTTATATATGTTTGGGCAGAGATCCTACTAAATTTTCTATGGCTTTGGTCTTTAAAGCTTTTCAGGATACTTATTTTTATTTGTTCACTAAAATTGGGAGCGAGTTTTGGGTTAATTTTTGCTATTGGCAGTAGCTTTCCTCTTTGAGCTGTTTTAGCTATACGGTATAGATATTTTAGTGATCCTTTATTTTGTATCCTTCTTTTGTGGGCAGCTTGTTCGCCATTTTGTGTTCTCTCTTTTCTTTTTATGAGGGTCCCTTTGTTTCTCCTAAAAAAGTAAATGTCATGCTCTGCCGTGGCACAGGTATCATTTGTATGACATCAATTTGATCATTTTTGTCATTGATATTCTCCATTTATGTTTTGATTCCTTCTTATTTGGAAGTGTTGGATTTCAACTTCATTTCTGCTTCTGTGGGTTTTTGTGTGTTAGTGTTGATATCTTGTTAACGGATGGTATCTGGTAGTTGCCAAGGACTGTTACAGTTTGAAAGATATTAAATGACATACCAATTTTGATTTGTTATGGTGGAGGCAACCAGTCTACAGGGTTGGGTTTTTGCCTTTTTCATTTTTTATTTTGAATTTTTTAGCTTTATTGTAGATATTATTTTCAAAACTCATAGCCCTCAGTTTGTTTCTGGCATATCCTGATGAAGAATATAAATTGTACTTTGGATCTTCAGAAATCATTACAAAAGCTTTCATCAAGCTAATGGTCAGTATTCTAATAAAGAAAAGAAAAAATTAATGTTCCTTGTCTTGCACACTGAGCGTGTTAATTTTATTTCATTGGCCATGTTTTTCCTTTCCTGTTTAATGATGGTTCTTTCGAATATTTGCTATTTGTTGATCAAGTAATCAGATTTAATAAAAGTCAAAGTGTTTGATGCTGACTGTGAGGTACTGAACTATTGTGAATAAATCATGAGCTAATTATCTATCCCATTAAGATATCTAAAGAGGCATCATTTTATTCCTTCTCGAGTGCTTCTCGTGTCAATGATGCCATTACTTTTAATCAGTGTTGCATTCATATATTATCTTCAAACTAATAATTGATTGACTTTGGTGGATAAGCTTTTCTTCTTCCTTCTATATTGTTAAATATTTTTTATTAACTTCTTTTTTCTCTTTATTGTTTCAACATGTGTATATTCCATCTTGACTCAAAACTGTGACTTTGAATGGTTTTGTAATACTATAAACAAAAACACTTATCTTTCTAGTTGGGTCTTAAGGTGCATTTTGGTTTCTGCTTTCTGGCAGGTCATCGGCAACTACCATTCTGTGCAAGATGCTTTATTTCACATAACAAGCAGACTACGTGACACAATATTTCCCATGAAACCACCCTTTCCAAACAATGCCCCACCCTACATGCCTCCTTTTCCAGATATGCCTCCTCATCCATTCAGGCCAAGACATAACCCGGCCTCACCTTGTTCGTATCCTTCTCCCGTTGGACCTTTCCACGGCATTGATCGCCAGCCACCATTTTCACATGGTATGGATCACATTGGGCCGCCGAATTTTGATCGTGTTCCCTATCCATATGGCAATGAGAGACCTGGACATGGTCCCACATTTGATAGGCCACCATCTCCAAGATCTTGGGCTCCTCAGGTTGGTGCCTCGTACTTCCAAAAGTGTGCTCATGGTTCAAATATCATGATAATTATATCTCTGTTGGTTTTTCTTTTCTTTTCTTAGAAAAAAAAAAAAGCATAGTAATCATCGTGTATATGGGTTTATTTCAGGCAGTTGTTGGTGGGAATCATAGAGGAGTTGATGTTAATTCTGGCTTCATGTCAAGAAATGGATCTTTCGGAAGGTAAACCTATCTCCAATATAATGAGAAAAGTTTTTCAAAATTATGCTCGTCTTTGTGCTTTTTCAATCATGTTGACTTGATATTAAATATATTTTGGTGGAGCTTGCATAATTTGTCTGTTTCTGATTCCACCATTACATGCTTGTATGTAACCAATGAATGCCTGAATAGCCATTTTACACCTCCATTTCCTCTTGTATATTGTACAAAATAAAAATGAAGAGAAAAAAAACTTTCATGACTTAACTTGAATTTACTTGATTATGATATTTGGCTATTTCTATTCATAGCAGTGGAAATCATGCACCAAATCTGACAAGCACTACTGTTGAGGTGGTGATTCCTCAAGCATATCTAGCCCATGTTTATGGAGACAATAACAGTAACCTGGGTCACATCAGGCAGGTCAGTAGAAATGTTGATTTTATGAGTTTTTGTTTTGCAAGTACAACAAATATGCAATGAAGAGGAGAGCTAGCAGCACTCTTTTACTTACTCTCTACTTGTGTTGTTAGACATCTGTCCACCAAACTTTTATTAAATTACAATAGTGGCAAGTGAATCATGAGTTTTGAGACACATGTCAAACACAAAAGGTACAGAGTGAGAAAGAGAGTGGAGAAGAGTCTTGCTAACATTCCTCATGCGATGAATTACTACTCATTTTTTACTTGACACTTATACTCAGATTTCGGGTGCAAATGTAGCTGTTAATGACCCAAAACCTGGAGCTGCCGAAGGTATAGTTGTAGTGTCTGGAACACCAGATCAAATGCGAGCTGCACAGAGCCTTATTCACGCGTTCATCCTTTGTGGACAAACATCGTAGAGAATTCTTTTGTAAGTGGCAACCAGTGTCAAAAAAGGTTAGATCATCCTCCTCAATCAGAAAAACAGAAAAGCTGTTACACCATTTGTATATCCCATCTTAGCCGTAAGTTCTTGGTCATTCCATGGTTTCAGGGATCTGTTTATATGCCTTATGTAAATAGAAATGGAAAATTCATTCTGAACTTCTGAGGATTAGAGCAAGGTTTAATTTGCAAAAAATAGCATGAACACCAACTTTTAACATCCACTAACAGATATTTCAACAATCTGATTTTGAACCCAGAACGACACGATTGTAACATCTTACAAATTACAGAATGAATGTTAAAATTTTGACGTTAGACGATGATATGTAAGTGTAATTGTTAAATCCAAAACAATTAACAGTTGCTGACATTTCTTGATACGATCTTTGTGAAAATCTCATTCAAATAAAGATTTGTGGATGGCAATATACTCTTACATTGCCTATTTTCCTTTTGAAAATTCTATACCTGGTGGGGCTTGTTTTTGGAAAGAATTGTAGAAATTGACCTAAATTAATAGTGGTTGAAAATCGATTCAAATTTTGATAATTTAGTGTCTGTTAAGCGTCAGATAATGTTGAGGTCAAGCATGCAATGGATTATGGCATTTAGATTTTTCAAAACGGATCAAATTTCAACGCGGTTTTATAATTTGGATTAAAATTATAAAATGTTTTGTTTTTGTTGATATATACTAAAGCATTGGTGATTCTGGCTTTAAAGCTTAATAGAACTCTTTGGTTTGATTATTAATTAAGAATTTTGTAAAAAGAAAAAAGAGAGATTAAAATATTATTCGTTGCATGTAAATAGATTTTTTTTTTTTTTTGGTCAAGAACGACTAAAATTTTAAAAAGTTATTTGATAATAATTTANTAATTAAGAATTTTGTAAAAAGAAAAAAGAGAGATTAAAATATTATTCGTTGCATGTAAATAGATTTTTTTTTTTTTTTTGGTCAAGAACGACTAAAATTTTAAAAAGTTATTTGATAATAATTTAGAAATTAGAAAATAAATTCAGCAGTTGTTTACTCTTACAAACCAATTAATAAAAGAAGCATTTAACTTAAACAATAGATGTATATTAAAATGCTAATAAATAGTCATCATTGCCCTCACCAGCGTCGTCAGAGGCAATGTTAATAGACATGAACGTTGTTAGCATATAGAGTGGTGCGTGATATACTTTCAAGAACAAAAGAGAGTCTGTGCTTTCAAGTATCTTCTTTGAAATACTATTGATTCTTTAAATTGTTTTCAATAAGAAAATATATTAGATAAAATAATGAATAATTATCACTGATCACCTCTATTTTTATTTTAATATTAATTTTTTTCTTCCGTTATCCTTAATTTTTTTTAATCTATTTTAAGGTACTCTAGTTAAAGATTTTGTTAATCAATCAAATGGTATAAGGGTAAATTAATCTTTATCAACTACAGAAGAAATGAAAGTCTTAATACCCTATTTGTCTTCTTATATTTCTATATAATTATGTTATAAAATATTAATAATTTAATAAAGATAAAATATGCATAAACATGTAAACATAAAAATAAATAAAAATTATCCAAACATAAGTTTTTAAAAATAAAATTGTCAATCAAATATTATAAAATAAGTAAAAAAATTCATTCTCCATTTAAAAAAAATGCATAATATTCTCCAATCTAAATCAATTAATCAAGCTAAAATTTAATCAAAATTCGGTTGCGCTACCAACACTAACCGTAAACATAAAATAAATAATTTTATAAATAATAATCATTAGAACAAATTTAGAATAGAACAATCAAATAAAAAAACAAAAATCCAGTATAAAAAACAATCATATACAAAAAATGGTTGAAATTGGTCTTGAAAAAAAAAATATTTTTTGTTTTTGACATTATCAATTTATTTGTATATAATTGTTTTTTATACTAGATTTTTATTTTATTTATTCAATATTTTTCTAACAATTATTATTTATAAAATTATTTATTTTAAGTTTATGGTGAGTGTTGGTGGTGTAATTTTGATTAAATTTTGGCTTGATTGGCTAGCTTAGATTGAAGGAGATTATTTTTTTTTTTTTAAATGCATAATAAATTTTTTTACTTATTATATAATATTTTATTTACAATATTTTTTTAAAAAACCTTATGTTTGGATGATTTTTATTTTTACATATTTAATCATATTTTGTTTTCATCAAATTATTAATAGTTTATAACATAATTATATTAAATGTAATATGACAAATAGAAGTATTATAACTTTCGTTTTTTCAAAGACAAGAAAAACTTTTCCAAATTACACCCACATTCACTAAAGTATTTCTCCACTCACACCTCTTAGAGAGGAATTTATATCACATCACTAGAGAGGAATTTATTCCACCTCACTAATGAGGAATTTACCCCACCTCACATTATAGAGGATTTTACCTAGAGCTAAAACAATACTTGAGAAGACTCACTTTGTATTGTGGGATACTTGTAACCAAGGAGTAGGCTCCTTTATATAGCTCTTCAAGCCTTTTCCTAACTTGTCCCTAAGCAATGTGGGATGCTTGCTTTTAGAATATTTCTAGATATTTCCTACCTTAAATATAATTCTCTTCCTTTCCAAGACTTCCTATAATCAATAGGATTTATTTCCTTTTTCTTTTAGATTTAGGAATAATTTATTTACTAATTTATTTAACCAATATTTAATATATAGGGATGGTTTATAATAATTACTCATAAAAGTATACCAAATACCAGGTGTGGAAGTACTTGGTTTCATTGATCATTCACAATTTGTATTTGTGAAAATGTTCACACTAGTTTCTTCATGATCTTTTTATTTATAACAAACAACCAAATAAATCTCTCAAGCTTATTTATTCTATTTGTTTGTAACCCAAGAGTCTGCATTTTTTTTTAATGAAAAATCTCTAATTCCTTCTCACACTAAAATAATTAAATTACTTTTGAGCCAAATCCGAATCATGCTAGGATATTGGAGAAAATTAAATTTTTACTTAAAATCCGGATTCATTTATATATTTTATTAATAATTCCATAATTTTCTCTTATTATTATTATTATTTGGGTAAAAAAATTCAGCCCGGAGAGCTACCTATAGCCCTGAAGAACTATTTGTAAAACTAACTAACTGTATAGGGTTATTTAGGTAAAATAACCTTATTTGAAATGAAAAGAATATTATTTAAATTCTTTGACCGCTTTGTATATATTTTGTAAAAGATAAACAATAATTTTTAATTTTTCATTTTTATTTAGTTATTGTCTAAATACGAGAGTAGATTTTTCATGCAAATAAATATACAATAAAATTGTTTCAATTATGCCCTTATTATTTTTATTATTTATTTTAAATTGCCCATTTTTTTCTATTATATATTTTTAATTAGTTTTCATACTTATTTAATGTTTGTAATAATTTTATTTTATTTTTTATTTTTACAAGTTAACCTATCTTTTAGGTCTTAACCATTCAATGACTTGATTTTTTGCCTATTCAAACAAATATGGGAATTGGTAGTAGTCTAATATAATAAATATTATCCATTTTAAATTTTACACAAATATTCGTTAAGCTAGTAATTTAATTAATTAAATGGATCTCCAATATAATAAATGTTGGGTCAATGTCATGCTAGTAGAAACTTGTTTCAAGTGTTACCTAAATTACCAGGCAAAGGTTCATTACCAATTCTTAAATACGAATATTAATTATATATCTTAATAAATATTTAATTATTAATTGAAATAAAATTGTAATAATATTAAATATATTTAGTAGAATAAACTTTTATTTAAATTATTTATAATGATTTAATGAATAAAGATATTATTACCTTAATAAAAATATGTTTTTATAAGAGAGAGTGCCCACTTGATCTCCACTGCTGTGTTGACTAAACATTTGAATAATTTAATGCCAAAAAAGAATCATGATATAATATTGAAGCCACATAGATCCATGTAAAATATTTTTCAATTTAAAAATTAAATGAATTAGTAAGTTTTATAACATTTTTTTAATCAATAATTTAATTATAGTTCTAATTTAACCCTCTGCAACATTGATTATTAGATGACCCTTTTTTTGAGTTAGCCATTATTATTCATAGACATATTAAAATTAAATAAAATTCAAATAAATTAAGGAGGAAGATTAATTTTTGATGGGGTTATTACGTTTGTCTTACACAAACACATTCTGTTCCAATCCCAAAAAAAATCGAAGCACCCACTTGTTGTTTATGTGGGTAAGGCTTAGGCTTCGTGTTGAAGCCCAATAAAAAAAATTGGAGAGTAACAATAATGCTCATTGATGAATTGGAAATTAATCAAAATAATTGAAAGGTTTTTTTTTTTTTAAAAATAATTAACACTTAGGATTTCTATAATTTTTTTTTATCTATTTCTAGTTTGATGGTTGTTATATTCCTCCATATATAATATATAAACACGTCTTTCATTTTCTAACTCTTTTAAATTGAATAATCACCATAATTGTCGGACTGTCACTAAGCTATTGTCAAAAAAGTTGGATCGTTATCAAAAAATTGATCGAATCGTCATCAAAAAATTTATCGGACCATTATTTTGAGTTATCGAATCATCATTTGAATTATTGAATCGTTATTTAATTTGCTATATTATCATTTTACTAGTTGAACTATTATTTAACTTGTCGAATTGTCATTTAATCTATTCGACTATTATTTGATTTGTCAAATTTTTATTTAATAGAGAGAAGGAAAGATTGGGGTATAATTTTATTTATTTGGTTAAATAAATGAAAGAAAACCATCAAGCTATAATTTTTCAAAGGCAGCCCTAAAATTAGGTTATTTTTGTTGTGAATAGCCTAACAACTTAGCCTAGTAAGGATATATATATACACAAAGATATAAAATAAAGGGGTTATAATGATATTATATTTAAGAGATTATAATAATATATTATGATAAGAGGTGTGATGTAAGATATCAAAATTATTAGACTATTAAAATATATACTTAGGGATGTAATTACAATAAGTTAAAATTTAGAGATTAAATTGAAATTTAATAAGAAAGGGAGAGAAACTTAAATTAGTTTGAGATGAATTAATGGTGGAAGAGCCTCTTATTTATGGGTAACTTCTTTCATTATTTGTTTAATAAATTATATAATTATCCCTTATTATTTATATTTTTACTTAGTAATTGTCTTAAACATTTAGAATCTATTATAATTAATTGGTATGATATATTACAATTAATTTTATAAAACAGTGGGACCATGATAATTAATAATTTCTTAATAATTTTGGTATATTTAGTCAACAATGGCGTTTCAGAGTAATGGTGCTCATTGATGAAAGGACATCTCGTCATCTTCCAGGAAAAAATGAAGTAGGAGTGCTGAGAAAACAAAGAGAAAATTCCTAGTATTTTCCCAGTAATTCTCTTTTCTTTGAGTAAGTGCTTCATTTAATTTAAAACAAAGAGAAATCCTCTGGGCTCTACCCTCTGCTTCACATCTTTCTCTGAATCAACCAGTGGCTTCGAAACACGCTTGAAACTGTAAGTTTCTGTGCGTTCTTGAATTTTTTTTTATATGTATTTTTTTTGTTATGTTTTAATTATCTTAATTTTAAAAGCAAATGCATCTGGTTGGTTTGTTTGACAGTAAAAATAGAAAATCTTGAAGATCAGAAACCCAGTTAGTCAATTAGTAGACCCAACACAAGAAATTTAAACAAAAACTGTTCTGAATCGAAAATAGTTAAGAAAAAAATTATTTAAAAGTATTTTTACAATTCTTTAATCGTATAAATAGAAAGAATTTCGCTTTGGTTAAGTTTTTCGTTTTATAAATTTACTTGGTTTTGATTCTATCGCTACCAAACCATAAAAATGTTTTCTATAAAAATAAAAATAAAAATGTTTTCTAGTTGCATTAATATACAAGTTCTCAGGGATAAAAATCTGAGAAATGTTTATATTATTGATGAGGAATGCACATTCCTCCATTTAAGATAAGAAAGGGGAAAAAAATCAGACAGAGGAAAGGGGAAAAACAATAGAAGAAATTGAGGAAAAAATAATATTTTATTAAAAAGATAAAAAAATCAATAATCAACCAAATTTGAAAAATAAATAACCAATGACACTTATTTATAGTGCCTTAAGACATATTTCAATTAGGAAGAGAATTCTCATTGGGAAATACGAATATAATCTCAACTTAACTTGAAAATACTAAAAATAAATCCTAATGAAATTAGAAAATTATCAATTAGGAAAACAACCCCAAGTAGGATTACTCACAATTTAGGAAGTCTAAATCCCTAATTTAATCAAATCCTTAAAAATCAAACTAAATCTCTAATTTATCCTAATAGGTTCTGCATCAATTCTCCCCTGCTTCCAAAAACTCGACTCTTGACGAGTTGTCAAGGAGGAGATTGTCAATACACAAGGAAACACCATATCTTGTTTTATAGGAAATTAGAAAATTTGTCAACCCAAATCTTCTTGTAAAAGTAGTCCAATTGCATAGACACACATGATGGAAAATTTTATGCTGCTTTAATGGTCTTGTATGTTGGTGGAGAATCAACAAACACCATGAAAGATTGAACCAAGGATGTCAGCCCAATGATTGAATTGGATGAGTTCAAATACAAATCCCAACCTATGAAATCAACTTCTTGAATGATTTCATGAGGTACTTCTTCACATAAGTAGTACTCAACTTCACATTTAAGCTCCATTTTATTGGAATTCACCTTGATTTTGACATTCTCAACACCTTCATATTCAAGCTCGTCTTCAAGATCCCTTTCACTTGTTTCATCATCTTCACTACAATCCACCTTACGTTTGATAGGCTCATTCTTGATAATTTGTACTTGAGCACGTGATAAAGCATCAAGTTTAGAAGGCTTTGGAACAAAGAGGACATGATCTAAGTTGAACTTTTGAATAAGAAGTTTTGTGATTTCATCCAGTTTACTTTTCAATTCTTTCACATCACCAGTTAATTGTTTGATGACTAATCTGTTGGACTATTATGCCCTAGAGCATCGATTATGTAAACAAATATTGTATTTGTACATTGTGATTTATGTAATA
>JANLJB010005103.1:0-10387 GCA_026212285.1 Bursera cuneata
TTAAATAGAAAATTTATTTTACCAATTATTTTTTCAAATAGATTGTTGCTATTAAAAAGGGTTTTCAAAAATTAGTTATTTTTTATTATGTTTTTATTATTATTGTTAATTAATGTTAAAAGAAGAAGAAGAAGGAGAAAATGATGAGAGATGGACATAAAAAAAATCAATTGGTGAAAGGAAAGTTTTGTGTCATGAACAAAGGAGAAAAAAAGGGGATGTGATATGAATTGAATGGTCAAAGTGGCGGGTCAAGAGGGTCGATAAAAGTAGAAAGTGTAGGTCACGTGGAAGGCGTCGAGAAATGAGCATAGCTTAGCTATTCAAGCTTTTTGGGGAAAGCATAATAATAAGCATTTAGCGTTAGAATTGCGGCCTCCAAGGTCAAAACATTTTTAACTCTACATTACATCTCGTCGTCATCGCTGACGTCTTACTCCCAACGCCTACTGTCCTTTTTGGGATTTTTAAATTTTTGAGTACGTGTGTTGCTTTGCTTGCATCCATGTGTACCAACAAGTATTACGTTTTTTAATATGCATATCAACGCCAAGAGCCATCCTAAGATTCTAAAGCTATGATTCGTACATTGAGGGTTTATAATTTTCCTATCCACTTTCACATGAGATAGATTAAAATGTTTCTCCTTACATTACCTTAGCTTCAACGAGAAAAACCCAAAAATTACAAAAAATTGTTGACTTAACTTAAAATTGTAAACTAGAAAAACCATAAAAAGCCACATGAAAAAATCAGAAAAATCACCAAAAAAGTCATAAAAAAACCTAAAAACTTTCGAAAATGTCACAAAAAATCTATCGAAAAACCTAAAATGCCAAAAAACCCTGAAAATCTAAAAAACCCAGTCTAATAGTCGAATCGTTGGACCACACGGGTGTACAAATTGGATCAGCCTGACTCGGTTTTCAACGTTTCCAATAGGTTTTTGTTGACTTTTTCAGTAGTTATGGGTTTCCCAACGAATTTTCTGATTTTTTCGAGTGACTTTTTTTCTCTTTTTTTTTTTGGCGTAGTTTTCAACACTTCAAAACTCTCCAAAAATCATCTAAAAATAGTCAACAACACAATACCCATTTTAAACAAAAATCATTATCATCAATCGTTCGTTCGCTTGCCATCATCGGTATGTCACCTTTGCATTGTGGTCGTGATCCAAGTTATGAGAGAAATGAGAAAATGGGTCGGTTTGTGAGAAAAAGAGTTGAGAGAGGGGAGTGTGTTCTTTAAGAAAAGGTATTTTAGTTATCTCATATGAAAGTGGATAATAAAATATACATAAGTGTGAAATTGGCTATTTCTTTAAAGACCCCATAAAATATGGATATTTCTTAAATTTTCCTTTTAATATCAAGTTACTATCACGACAAGGCTCTAGTATACATTATTCTAATCAATGATGTTTAATCTTTTTCAGTAAATTTTGAAATGCGTTGGTATATTGAAACTTACTTTTTCTTTACTTATTATTAAGATTTAAATATTCAAGTTAAGTCTTTATCTATACATTTAATATATTTTTTAAAATGATAAACTTAATTTGGTATCAGAGTCATAGTGACCTAACATCCATATTTGAATCCCCTTCATATCCGTTGAGACACACAGGTTCCAATCCTCTTTATGTTCGTTGAGACACATGAATGATTGTGTGTTAATGAATTCATAAAGAAAATTATTGTTTTTAAATTTTTATTTTACAACTATTAAATAACAATAAATCATAGGTCTTGGATCAATGTCAAAAAATTAAGCTCTAATAATCTAATTCTTTTTAGACATATTAAAGTTAACCTTCAAAAAAAAATTATCATATAAGAATTGGACAATTCCAAACACTACCCTTGTGTTTTGGCTTAATTCAGGTGGAAAGTATGTTTGACACTTTAATCAACTAGACCCCTGAGATTTACCCAAAATTATCAACAAGTCTTTGACTTCCGTTAACTGACATAATAATTTAAGAGAGAAAAAGACTATTATGCCCCTCTTCTGTTACCTTTACTAAGGGATAATATCAAATACCACCCTCATGTTCTGACCTAATTTCAGACAGAAAACATATTTAACACTTTAATCAACTAGACCCCTGAAGTTTATCGAAAATCACCAACGAGTCTTTCCATTAACTGACAGAGTAACAGAAGAGAAAAAAAGATTATTATAGCCCTGATTAAATCTAGCTCAAATACAACATGTTAAACACTCTGTAAAAAGATGAAAATACTCTTAAAACACAATAAACATCAAAGGACTTTGAAGTACACATATAAACTTAAAAAATTTGATTTTGCCCTTGATTAAAATTTTAAATTTGAAAGAAAAAACTAAAGTCATACAGAATATTTATATTATAAAAATAAAAATCAAATTTGAAATTTCATACACAATAAGTTTATCGAAATTTTTATTTTTATAAAATTTTTATAGTCATAAAATTTCAAATTTGATTTTTTTTTATAATGCAAATATTGTCTATGACTTAAATTTTTTTTTCAAATTTGAAAATTTAATCAAGGACAAAATCGAAATTTTTAAGTTTATATGTGTACCTTAAGACCCTTTTATGTGTATTATATTTCAAGGGTATTTTCGTATTTTTATATAGTGTTTAAAATATTGTATTTAAGTTAAACTTAATCAGAGGTATAATAGTTTTTTTCCCATTTATGTTACTCTGTCAGTTAATAAAAAATGTTTATTGATGATTTTAGGTAAACCTTAGGGGTCTAGTTGATTAAAGTGTCGAACATGTTTTTCGTATGAAATTAGGTCAAAACATGAGGGTGGTGTTTGATATTGTCCCCCTTACATAATTAACCTTTGTTTGTGCTTAAAGATTACCCTAGTCTATTTATCAAAATACCCTCTTCTGTTACTCTGTTACTTAACCGAAAATATTAATTAATGATTTTTAGTAAACCTCGGGGATTTATTCGATAAATATTTTAACAAATATAATTTTCAAGTAAAAATATATTGTCTTTGAGTTGTTAACATGTATTTTTAAGATATACGATAAAGCTAACTAAGTTTTTAGTTACAACTTTAGGAGGGTATTTGTTTCAAGTTTAGAAAACCAAACAAGTAACATTGTTATAGAGAGAGTAACACATAATAAAGCAACAGAAAACCAAATAGTTGGGAAACAAGACATGCTTCGTTCGGAATCATTAACAACATGGGTGCCAGCCCATGATCCATACTGGCAACATGTGTTATGCTTCGACTCCACCTTCTAGAAAGCTTAACTCTATTGTTTTTTATTATAAAAGTGACATGTAAATAATTATAATGAATTTATTGAAAGAGTAATATTAATTATACAAATCTTGTATATAATTATATTGACGAGTTACAAAATAATTAAATAAGTAAATATCACGTTTAAGGGTGTGATACAGTGTTGATTTATTCCATATAAGAGTAACGAACGTAAATCATTTGATACTGTATTAATTGTGACATGTGTCAAATATCAGGAAACTCATTGGTTATATGAGCATTAGTTTGATGATGAGTCATTCTGTTTGACCAAATATAATAACGTAATAATGATCAACTTTAGTCTAATGCTTATCGTTGATCCCTTAAAAGAGGTCATTTTTATAAACTAACCACGCGAAAAGTCCTTACATTCATCCTCTATATATTATATATATATGCACGTAAGATTTGGTTATTATAATTTAATTTTTTTGATTTAATTTTACATACTTCTTTAGTGAAAAAGAGAGATTAAAATATAATTTTTATTTCAATTTAATAAATATTTCTTCTATTAAATTAAAAAAATAAATAATTATTAAAAAATGTGTAAAATTAAATCACAATAACTAGAGTTATATATATATATATATGGCTCAATCTATTGGGACTTAATTTTACATACTATTTGATAGCTACTTATTTTTCTAATCTAATAATGAAAATGATTGAATTAACATTAAAAAAATTATCTTTTAATTTTTATTTTCTATCCATATATTATAATAAATCAACGACTATTAAATAATATATAAAATTAAATAAAAAATTTAAATCTCCTAAAATTGAGAATTTTATGCTGAAAATCTTTTATGGTAATCATTCAAGATGGCTGAAAGTTATCTTAGTAACTGAAAGTCGGATATGATGGTCCTTACGGTGGGATTATAGTGGATAGTGGCCCCAATTTTTATGAAATACAAGATGCATTTACAACTTTCGATTCCGATATCGGAGAAATATTTGTAATTTCTTTTCTAGATCTTTTCTAGATCAAAAGAGATAAATTGAACTTCTGAGACTTATGGCATAGAGTAGTTTGCTTCCATCTTTCTCTTTTGCAGAAAGTTGGTCACCCCGGCACACCTCCTTTACTACGTTACAGCCCCTAAAAGAAGACAACGTGGTCTCATCAAGTAAAGATACGATTTATTACACATTAGAACATGAGATATACTTGATCATAAAGTTTATAGGCTTGTTAGTCACCGACACCACCAACTCCATTATCAGTTCTTACCATTTTGTTTTATTTTTCATAGTAGTAAGAACCCTCTAGCTTGGCAGAGTCTTGCCATGAGCAAAGTTCTGCAAAAACAACCATCAATTCCCGTAGCTATAATTTGTTCCCAACACGGTTTACATTTTACAATTTTCAATCAAAGCAACATAAGAAATATATCGGCGATACAGAAACTTCAAGACTTTTAAGAAATCTCTTCAGAATGAAATTCGATTAAAAGAGAGGTTGCGAAGTGGAACTCAAGTCAAGGCAGCAATTTATTAAAAAATCTTTAAGTTTCAAATTAAAGAAGACCACCAATTCAGGATTCCCAGTCAAATGCGACGTAGCATCTCCTTGGAGAGGTTGAAGAATCAAGGAATTTTTCTGCGCATGATTGGAATTAATTGGTAATTAATGTTCAAATCATATATTGAGATTTGAACATGTGGGCCTGATAAATGCGAAGAAAAGATTTGCCCAACACGTAACACACGTTCATGTATGCGCTGGTCTATTCTTCATATTCCAGGGTACTTGTTGAGAAAAAGATGAACACATACAGAGACTCGTCTGTTTTCTTCAATTGTTTTATTCTTTATTCTGAAGCTTGGTATAATACTGAACTGACGTTCACTGCCCACAGCCAACAGTGGGTGAATCAATATCAAGAGGCGCTCGCAGCTCGACGTAGTTATCAAGTTTTGCTTCTTACTGAAGACGTTGACATTCAAGTTTTTATTATATGGATACACATTAATGCATGCGCCTTTGGCCTTTGGTGCGACTTTGAGATGGAATAATAGACCAATTAAAGTGGGGAAAAGAAAGGAAGAAGAAGAGAGGGTGAAAGAGGCTACTCAATTCACATCTTTTAAGTGTTCTTCTCAACCGTCCTAGATATCGAAATCCCAACTTTCACTCGGTCGCTTAGTAACTTGTGCTCCAACCCGTGCATAAATTAGAGGTCAAAGACCTCTGTATCATGATCATCCCTTAAAACATATATACATATATGTTCACAAAACGAACATCAAAGATGGTGTGTTTAGTACTTCATTCTTTATCATGTACTTAGAATCTGTCTTAGATACGTTTTACTCTAAAACAGTCCATTGATTGTTGACCCATTGCTTACTCTCTGGCAAGAGAGAGAGGAAATAAAAATAGTTTGCATGCACTCAGAAAATCGCATAAAATTAAACTTAGAGCCCTTTGAAAATAGCCAAGAGTCGAAATTCTGAGCAATAAGAGAGCGAGACGTGGGCCGCACTTTTTCTTTAATTTTGTAGCTAGGTTACGAATGCTTTTTGGAGTTTGATATTCGATAATTTTATACGTCCATCCAATAAGATGGACGGCATACTTTAAGCCATGAAAAATTCCTAATATATTCTACGGCAGGAATCCAGATGATTAGAAAGCATGCAAGTTGATGGAGGCGTCAACACATATTAATATAAGATCTAATATCAAACAATCATTGGCTATAAATAGAGGCTAATTGAAAGCATTGCATTTTATCAGTCACATGATAATAATCCTCTCGATCGAGTTCTTCAGAAGAGAGGTCCTACGTGAAGATAAAGAGTCTTGTTTCGTAGCCAAGGATGACTTGCCTGAAGCCTCGCAAGGGTCTCGAAATATGCAACTAATGTGTATAAATCGCGCAAAAGTAATTGTGGCTAGCAAGCTAGCTGTTATATCTATATAAAAAATAAGATGATGGTGGTGCGCTCACAATATTATTCTACGTGAAACAGGACCATGATTCGGCTGTCAATTTTGTGAATAGGGTCCTTAAGTGGTTTACAGGCAGTCACCTTGGCTAACGAGACGGGCTCTCATCTCTCATGCTGGACTCTTCTCTTCTTTCATGGCGCCAGGATAAGTGCTCAACCTTGAATTCCAAGCACACGGTAGAGGTAAAGAAAATAAGTTCATTTATATACTTGGGCGTCTATTTTTGTTCAATACTGAGAACTGAATCCTACCATCTGCCAAGGAAGGTGCTTTAACACTGCATTAGATATCACAGTAATGGGAAGATGAAGAGAGGCATCTGAATGCTTTGTGCACCTTGGCAGAAGAGCACGTGTGTAAGCTTAACGGCAGGTTTGGCCAGCTGACGATTTATGCAGGATTTGTGGTTTACGGCCGTCAGCTCACGCATGAATGTGGCTTGCACGACGTACGACTGCAATCAGATATCACTGTAAGTATTTTTCTCCCTTATTGTACGTGGTTGGGATCTGAACGATAAGCAAAATATTATACGGAAATCTCAGGTCAAAAAAAAAAAAAAAACATAGAAAAGGGTCTACCGATGGATGATGACTACTTGTTGCAATATTCAGACAATGCGCAAGTCGATCACATCATTCCATGAATTGATGAAAGTGCAAAGCCAATACCCGACTTGTGCTTCTATCAAGATCCTTGATAATTAGAGAAGTATTACCAATCGAAGACACATGCTAGAATCTAACCTCCTTTTACTATAACCTAAAGCATTATCATAACTCATATCCTTAAACATGATTTTTTTTAATAAAACAAAAAATAAATCACAATTCATTTTCATATTCTTCAGTTTATTGTAGACCAAACGATCTACAGACTATTATAAACGCGGCTTCTAAGTTAAAAGAGATGTTACTTCTAACGCTATAGATTTACACAGTCTAGAGCCCACTTAGCCTAATGATACTTGTATTCTTCAAGTACTTGAGCACTCTGTAAGTCACGGATTTGATCTCTGATGATATGTGGACTTTAATTTAGATGGATGGTTAAGATTTGTTGTTATTCTCTTTCTTCATTAATACGTATTCTCTAGCCATCAATCATATATTTCCATAAATTCAAGTGACGTTAAATCTAAGAAGATAATCATAATCCATATAGTGAGCAAAGGCAAGGTCACCCCGACTGCTAAACTACCATTAGGTATACCGGTGCTGTAATTTCACCCCTGGAACAATGTTGGTAGTGTGTGTTAATCACTCTAGTTTCTGCACCTTAAACCACACGTACCAATTGTGAAGGCATAAATTTATTATATCAAGTCCATAAATGGTTTAAAAACTTTTCCAGTAGCTAAAAATCAAATCTTGCTCTTGTTGTCAACTAGAAATATGAAAGGGATATTGGATAACATAGACAGCTTCAAAGGCATATCCAGCATCTGAAAGTTTGTCCATCCTCGCTCATGCAACACCTTGTAACTCCAACTTTAACGTGCAAGATACAGGTCTATTATCTAAGTAATAGCATTCATATACTGCATTTCACAAGCAATTCAAGTAGTATAGACCCCATGATATAAGAAGAAAAACATTGTTTATACACTAGCAACCTTGTTTACAGCTCAATATATGAACAACATACAGCTGAAAGAGTTCCTGTTGTGACAGGAAAACACTCGCAAACTAGGGCATAAAGCACACCCACGGAGCCAATATTAGACCAATGACAAATATTATGCAGGCAATGCAAAGCTCTGCTGCGTCCAGTGGGGAGGATCCATCACCACACAAGGATCTGATTTCTCAAAATCAGCAACCTGAGCCAAGGCCAGTGCACATAATCAAATTGTTTACATCGAAGGTGTATATAATAATGAACAAAGGAGCAAAAAAGTAAAAAATGAAAAATTTACTTGCCTTTTCTTTGCAAATAGGGCAAAAGTGATATTTATGCCAGAGACAATCGAATGCAGGGCAAAGAAAGCAACATCCAAGCATAAACGGCATCATGCAACCGACAACAGCTGCCAGACTGGGCTTTGATCTGATTTACACATACAATTCATTAATACATGAGAAAGAACAGACAGTAGAATCAGAGCCCACTGTCTTAAAACTGAAACCAATACAAATACAGAGGGGAAGATCATAGAAATATTGCAAAACTTAGCCAAGATAACTGGCAATTCTTCTAACTTGCTCATTCACATCAAGTAGAATTCAGAATTCAAAAATGAGCGTACGCGATAGCATATTTCCTCTCTTACTAAACATTAAACATAAACTAAAAAGAACGAATTCAGCCTGCTCCTGCCCCTCCAGAGGAAACGCAAAGAACACAAAGGCTCCAATGAAATAAATAGTTTTACACATAAAACCTAACCCATACAACTGACGTGACATAAAATCATTCCATGGGTGGTTATTGGTTACCACATTATTTGATTAAAATTATTTTATTTATTAATTATTTTTATCTCTTCTGTGAATTTGTGTCGTATAACTAGTTTTACTCCAATAAAATGGGTCAAGAAAGCACGCTAAATTGACAATGCAAGTTACCACGATACAAAGCTTTGTACATAGTAACACAAACAAATTTTGACCCAAAGGAGGTGTCAAAGCTTATAGAGCTATAATTAATCCAAAACCAGCAACAGCTCTTTAAAATTTGGGAACATTTTATGAATTTCAATATCTTCAGAACAACAAAAAACGCATTCGCAACAACGTAATTCAAATGCTATCATATACAGAAATTGCAAATCACAAAACAAAAAAAAAGAAAAAGAATGAAAAAAAAGGTAGAAGCATATAAACGTATTCTGATCTATCTCAAATATAAACAAATTAATCATCAGAGCAGAGTTTAATTATTTTTAAAAAATAAAAATTGAAAGAAAAAACCTAGTAAAACAGTAAGAATTAAGTACCTGACTGTGGTAACTCCGGAATTACCACAGTAGACACAATTAAAAGGAGCCGGAGTGTCCCGATAAATCGTTTGTTGAAGCGGAATTCCCTTGGGATCGCCAAAGACGGCGTTGGGCGGGATGGCTCCAGCCTGGTACGGGTTCTGGGCGACGTAGAACGGAATGCCGACGACCGGTTCGGCGTTTTTGGACATCTTTTTCAAAACTCTTCGGTCAAACCACACGATACGCGAAGCAAGGGATCGAGAAAATGGATTTTACTTTGAAATCGTTTTTTTGGAATCGATACGAAAAGTTTGTTAACATATAGCAGCACGCTTTCATAACAAACCATATTTTTTACCTAATTTACCAAAACAACCTTACCTTTTACGATCTGCGGAAGCGAACTTGCCCGTTATGTGGAAACTGAAAAGTCTTTACACGCTTTGGAAATGTCGTCGAATAGGAAAATGGTACCATTCGCTTCTAGAACTTCTTCTTGGGCTTGGGCGTCGTTAGCTCTGTTCATTGGCCCATTCAACACTTCATTGATGACCTCGGAAAAAGGCCTAGGCTTTATGAAACTGCTAGAGGCCCTTTCTCATGCGTTTGGGCTTTTGAATTCAGGCACATTTAGTTATGTCCCTATAGAGCTCGGCCCAATTAATCTCCACTTTGTTGGGCAAAACTGAACTTTGCAATTAATGATTTTCTTTATAATAATTTTATATGTATAAACCAATCTATACAATCTTATATATATGAAATTATTAAATGGATGATTACTATATCATTTATTGAAATATATCTTTTCATTATTTTTTTTTTTATGTATCTAATGAATTTGTATTATATCAAGTCGTATTACTTTTATTGCTGAAGAGAGAAAATGTTTTTGCTATTTCCTTAATATGAAAAAAGGGTTTCATAAATTTATCAAAACTTGATTTGGGTTTGTTTTTAAGGTTTCTGAAAGTTCATCTAACTACTCAATGATAAAAATTTAATCTAATCAAAGTTGATAATTAAATGATTTAACAATTTTAATTAGGAATGTTTAACTTAGAAAACATTCTCTCTGCCAATTGTCCAGTCCAATGCCTGCACATGAAACAGGGATAAACGTGACAAAACGTTCTGTTCTGAAGTCGTATCTCATTCATTGATTAAACAAAACTTTACCTCAAGGTTCCAGCTGTCTCTTACACTTGAATATA
>JANLJB010005104.1:0-43780 GCA_026212285.1 Bursera cuneata
ATAAAAATTTGTTTAGAGAGAAGAAGATGGGTATTTACGTCATTTGATTTTTCTTTTTTGTATCTGTTAAATTTTATAATGTCTGTTACAAATTTTGGGGGATAAATGTTAGTTTAAGAAAAATATAGAGTTAAGTGTTTTTTCAAAATCTAGTTGGGGGGCCAGTGTAATTCCCCCTAAAAATAGCCCAAAAGGAAGTAAATCTTTATGTAACGCCTAGGAACATTGAATGGTTATTATGCCCTAGCTACAAGTTACTTCAAAAGCAGCTTCTATGAAAAGCTTTGGATGTGTATGGACCCGCAAAAACTTGTCATCACATAGCTTAGCCATCAAGTATAATCACCATCCAAACATAAAAAATATAAAAGCACTTCTTATTCTAATATTAGTAATGCATCAGATAATGATATGCATGTCTCAAGAATTTATGTGGGAATGCGTGCTCGGATTTGATGCATCTCAACTCAACTCAAAATGGTCCAAGCTGGAAGATATTATATATAATAGGTGGAACCAAGACAATGTGATGCTAAACATGGCCAAAGAGGAAGGAAGATTTGGTTTCTGTTTGGTGGCGATAGATGGGTTGGGTAGGCGTTGGACCAGATTCTTTAGGTTGGGTTAATTTCACACCAACTAAAACTTTCTTTACATTTAACGAAATCCTTATCATAATCTTGCCTTTATTCCACAAATGGATGCTGAAGAGCCCGCCCACTAGGCTCTCTTTTTCTTTCATTTAAATGGCTTAACTTGTAACTTTTCTTATTCCAAAGACAATCACATTCTTGTCTGCGCCTTGGCATGATTTTGGTTTCTTGATGTTGGGACTTCCCAAGGGGAAAAAGAGTAATAGATTATTGTTTTTTGTGATTTTTAACCAACTTCCACTCTACACTAACAATAAATGCACATTAATTTTTGCATTCTTTACACAGTAAGCAACCATGCACGCTGCATGCATCTGGTAAAAGCTGTGAATCAGAGAACAAGACGTTGGCTTTGCATTATCAAAACATTTTTTATGTTTTCATTTTCTAAGAAGCAAAGCTCATCTACTTCTAGAGAGAGCTTCCTAGGAGAAAACTTCAAAATTCCAACTTCTATTGCTAATTAAACAGCTAATAATAACTTTTTGCCAACAACACTCTGCGTGAAAATTACAATTAAAAGGCTCAAATTATAGTAGATATTTTATCAAAATTAAAGAATCTAAATGCAAAGTGTTAGTCTTAACATCAACGACCAGGAGAAAAAATATATTATATATATATAAAAAAAAAAAAAAAACATTTAGCTGATATGATTGATTGTTTGACTTAAATAACTTGGCCAGCACTATTGCTTTTTTGCTCCGTCATGATTAGCAGTCTCTACTCTTTCTTTTTCTTTTCTTCTTTTCCTAAATATCCACTTAATTACACAAAATATCATTTAACTACGCGTTTTTCTCTTTAATTAAGCTTAATCTTCTTTCTCAATTGTCCACGTCATTGCACCACTTACCAGCATCACCTTCACTAACAGCGAGTGCAATTCACTCTCCAGAAACAGACAACAACTGCACCTTTAAGGCTCTAACTCCTTACAACCTGCCACGTACCTAACACGATCACCGACGCGTGTGAAAGATGCCTTCAAAATCATGAAACTGTTTTTGCCACGGATTAATATAAACCATCTTCGACAAAAAAAAGAAGAGTCTTGGAGATCACCTCAACTCTGTTTTGTGTAATAAACAGCCAAATCTAATCATAAAAATACTACCTTTATTACAATTTTAGCTGTAAGTTCTTGGCTTAAGAGGTTTATTGTATAAGTCTTTGCGCCTTTAGGCTATCTGGGTTTTGTTCCTAAGCTTCATAGCTAGCTGGGTTCTGATCGTTTTGAATTATTAATCATTTTATGCGATAAAAAATCCATTTTTGATATATATTGTCCTGAGCTGGGTTTTTGGGGCGATTTTTTTTTTTTTTTGGTTACCGTGAGATATCTCATGCTTAGATATGTTTATCTTTTTGATGTTATAATCTGTGTTGTTTATTTCTTTGTTGCAGCGGTAGCGTGGCGTTGGACAGGTTTTGTTCTCTCAAGTTTGTGTTTTGACTGCTCATAGTGAGGCTAGGTGTGTGTAAAGAGCGATAAAGTTTTGTTCTTTTAGATGCATATGATGACCTTGCATTTGGATCTTCGAGGACGGGTATGTATGTGTGCGTGCTTTGCTTCATGATCATGTGCTATGAGGATTTGGTGGGAGAGGATTGTTGCTTTTCTTCAGTCTAATCTGTGGTATGGGATTTCTGTTTGTTTGCAGTAAGAGTGCAAAGAATAAGTATTTGAGATTCTGGAATAGTTTGTTTCCTTTTCCTGGATTGTTATGTTCATTGTATTTATTAAATAAATCATATTTGGGGGCATAATTTAGACAAGAAAATTCGTAATTTTAAGAGTAAAAATGCAAAGAGTCAGATTGTCGTCCGAACAGGCTCCTGTACATAAGCTAGGGGATTCCCAAATGACATTATCCCCAAAGTTTAGGTTAGCTGTGAAGCAATCTTCCTTGTTAAATCCTTTTCCAGAGCTAGAGGCATCTCTTAGAGGTGAACCCCTTCTTCCTGGTCTTCCTGATGATGTTGCACTCAATTGTCTCCTACGACTTCCAGTTGAGAGCCATGCAGCCTGCAGAGCTGTTTGCAAGCGATGGCATCTTCTGCTCGGTAATAAGGAGCGGTTTTTCACCCGAAGGAAGGAATTAGGTTTCAAAGACCCATGGCTTTTTGTTTTTGCCTTCCACAAGTGTACTGGAAAGATTCAGTGGCAGGTTCTTGACCTTACTCACTACTCATGGCACACTATTCCTGCAATGCCTTGCAAGGACAAGGTCTGTCCCCATGGATTTAGGTGTGTTTCGATTCCCCGAGGTGGTACTCTGTTTGTGTGTGGTGGTATGGTATCTGATGTTGATTGTCCTCTTGACTTGGTCTTGAAGTTTGAGATGCAAAAAAACCGTTGGACTGTTATGAATAAGATGATTACTGCTAGATCATTTTTCGGTAGTGGGGTGATTGACGGGATGATATATGTGGCTGGAGGAAGCAGTTCAGACCTTTTTGACCTTGACTCAGCTGAGGTTTTGGATCCTGTAAAGGGTAGTTGGCGCCCCATTGCAAACATGGGAACACACATGGCATCTTATGATGCTGCAGTTCTAAATGGGAAACTTCTTGTGACTGAAGGCTGGTTGTGGCCATTCATTGTCTCTCCAAGGGGCCAGGTTTATGATCCAACAACTGATAATTGGGAGAGTATGGCTGTTGGACTGAGAGAAGGGTGGACTGGTTCAAGTGTGGTGGTTTATGGACATTTATTTGTGGTGTCAGAGCATGAAAGGATGAAGCTTAAAGTTTATGATACGAACACTGATTCCTGGGAACAAATTGAAGGGCCTTCTTTACCAGAGCAGATATGCAAACCGTTTGCTGTAAATGCATGTGATAGCACAATCTATGTTACTGGGCGACACCTTCATGTTGCTGTGGGTTATATCACAAGGCTGAGAACCTCTGAGAAAAAGTGGAGCTTCAGCGTGCAATGGCAGGTTGTTGATGCTCCAGATAGTTTCTCGGACTTGACACCATCAAGCTCTCAGGTTCTGTTTGCTTAGCTCTTTAAATAACTATGATGTCATGTTTTCTATGCAGTTAAATATGTTGTAATCAAATAAGATTATGAAAGCTGTAGAATGGTTGTAGTTGTGTGTTATTAGAATGAATGTATCGTCTATACAGTTGTTCAGCTCTTTCTTTTCCCTTTTTTCCTTGACGATAATTGCCCAAGGGATTTTTCTAATTATTATATTCTTCTTTAGAACCTCGTATCTTTTGCTCACCTTTTGAATGAATTATTGTCTGTGGCAAAACCCTTAACAGTGGCATCTGGATTTTACTTTTATATTTTTGAATAAATTTCATGTTAAATGTTTTGAAGTGTCAGAAATGCCTGTAGACTAAATTGTAAGATCAGAAATAGTGACAGGGGGACAGGGGATATTAAGGAGAAAGAGATTGCTTTGCCAATTTTGGTTGCATTTTTTGTCATATTACAATTTTTGGTCATATTTTTGTCATTTGTGGCTCATGGTCCTTTTGCATGAGGGATGGCCAGATGAAGTAGCTACAAGTTGACATCAGTACCAACATTTCATGTTAATTAGAACATCTAGACCCTGTACCAGGTGCTTATGGTTTTAAATGTCCAAAAGATTTGAGTCAGCTTCCAGCGTACTGATGTGATACATAAGGTGCAGATTCAGGGTATATCGACAGCTGAATTCTGTAGCTTGGATAGCCCATCAGGTTTTTCTTTTAAAACTGTAGTTCCTTGTTTAGATTTTCTCTGGCTTTCTGTATGTGATACCCCAATGCTTCTCATTATGCTCTGCTGCATATACTCAAAGGGCTAAATGTTTAGTGCTGCTGGTCTAAGATAATTGTTTATGTATTACGAATCGGTATCAAACAGCTTATTCTTTGAAACTACCATATGAAACTGAAGCAGCTATTTCACTTGATTATAAACCAATCTCTAGCTCTGGTGCTTCGAAGATGAGTCATGTTAGCAGAATCCTTTTTGTTTATAGAAGAGACGGTTACCGCTAAGAGGCTTGGTTTATTTTTTAGCACGCTTTGTATGTTTTTGTTGTCAGGCATATTATTGTGGTTGCTGGAGAATCTGCATCGCGTTCCTTCAGCTTAGTAAACCATGGACAGTTTTGGCAATTTTGGTCACACAAAGGAGAGTATAAAAATGAGAAAGTTTGTTGTCCACATTGCTGATTTCAGTTTCTGCAACTTCAATCCCATGTATGCTTCATTCATGCTAATGGGAAAGGAATCTCACGTCTGAAATTTTCACCATTGAGGTAAGCTGGAAAGTGATTTGGCAAGGTCTAATCTGCAACATTTGAAACGCGGCAAAACACAGAGTCCTACGAACTAATGAGAGCTTTTTGAGCATCAGAGCAGAAGCCTTGAACATAGCCATAAACTATGCAAGAGGAACAACAAAAGACATTATTACTGGTATTATCTTATTGGGTACTGCTAGATGAGACTGATGTGCACGTTTTCACAGGTGGAGTTATCAGGTAACGCCTACCCTAATAGTTTCTTGGGGTTGGTTGGTTGTTAGTTGTAGCGTTTGCTTGGTGTGTTTTGTTGAGATAACAATCTTTCATATTTTTCTTAGAATCATGGCGTGCATTGGGGAGAATAATCGCAGTTGAAGACCAATAAAACCTTGATCATAAAATATACATCATTATCTATGATACATCCGAGATGTTACGTGATCATGATTATGAATGAACAACTAGAGTTCAGTTTCTTGATAATTTACACTTTTAAAACGTCATCTTTTTTTTTTATTCTATTTAAAATTTCAAAATAAAATAATTTTTCTTTTAACATGACCAAGTTCGGAGAAGTGTTTTGAAATTTAGTCATGAGTTGAGGGTTTTCTCTCGTTAGCATTTGTTATTTCGTCAAAAGCATATTTCAACGCTTTTTTAATTATCTTAATTAAAAAAAATAAACATGCTTAATATTTTAATAAAATAAACAGAAAATTTAAAGTTACAAAAAAAAAAAAAAAAAAATCAATACATCAGTGTACCTTACACCTCTAATAACCTAAGCAATGGCTCTGGATAGAGAAGGTGTAACCTTAGCAATGAATGTTGATTTTTGAAGAGATGAGCTGAATCCATGGTGCCCTGTCATTAAAGAGAATTGTAGTTAGTTGAGTAAGAGAGTTTTGTTATTTACCTTTCACCATTAAACGAAAGAATCCTATTTTTAACACTTTTTTTTTTCTTTTTTGAATTATAGATTTATTGTTAATTAAAATTATTTAAAATTTAATATTTATATAAAAAATAACTCTATATTCATATCTTATTTTTCTATTTTTATAAATGTTTTAACATTCACATATTTTAATTTAGAAAAATTGAAATATATTTAGATTTTTTAAGCACGTCATTTTCATCTATTACTCTAGATTTTTTAAATGCCTATTTTCATCTATTATTGTATCTTTGAAGATTTATTGTATTATTCCTCTCAAATAAAGTATAAAATTAAAATATATAATTTCTATAGTCTCAATTTGTATGAATATGAAATTAGAATGCAACTAAATCATGATAATAAAAAACAAAAATTGATGAATTTTGATTACTCTGAGATTGATAAATGTAACCCTAATTTTTCAAACCTAAATTAAAACCAATTAATAGCTAAAAAGAAAGATTGTAAAAGAAAAAAAAAATCTTTAATTTTTTATTTAAAAAAGATAATTGAAATGTATCCGTGGGGCGTTGAGGAAAAATATAATTTAAGAAAAATAATTAATAAGGGAAATAGTAATATTAGAATTAGAATTAGATAGGTTGTTATTAAGAAAAATTTTTTTAAAGAAAATTTTGAGTGGGCACAACTAGATGTGGTGTATTTAGTTGAAAAATGGAGGGCAAATAGTAGTGTTGTAAGTTAAAAGATTGTGGGAAAGAAGTTGGAATCTGAAGGAAAAGTGAAAATCTTCCTGTTTCATTTTCATTTCGTAATCAAAATTCAAAGGTGAATATGGCGGCGATAACAAGTGCGATGATTGCAATAGTAGGAGTGCTGTTGGGATGGATAGCCATAGAGATCGCCTGCAAGCCTTGTCTCGAGAAAGGTCGCGACGCCATTGACCGATCCCTCAATCCCGACTACGATCCAGACGATGACGTTCGGGCTCCTCTCAACCCTAACCCCTCTGATTCTTCTTCAACTCCTTCAAAGCCAATCGAAACCGTCTGATTCTTATCTCACGCTCTCGTCATTATTGTGTGTTCGTGATTTTTTTTAAGCTTTTGATTGTATCAAATCTTTACATGTAATACTCTTTCTCATGATCATGAAGTTTTTTTTTTTTTTTTTTTTTTAATTTACATTTTGTTTTTNATCATGAAGTTTTTTTTTTTTTTTTTTTTTTAATTTCCATTTGGTTTTTATGAACAATTTGGCCATTTTGGCGATGAACTTTTGTGTCTTTGAGAGTAAGTTATACATTTTTGTTTGACAATAATCTCAAAAATATCAGATTTATATTATTTAAACAAAAAATAATAATAAATGTATGTCTTTTATCTTCACAAATAAATCCTAAAAATGAAGAGGAAAAAAATGATTAAAATCTTTAAATCTTTTACTTCAAATTTTCACTATTCATCCATATCGAGAGATTGAAAAATTAAAATTTAAAAAATCAGATTTAACAAATCCAACTGAACAAATCTAAATGCATTGATGTATCGATTGTTTTCTAACTTTGATCTATATTTAAATCAAACATAATACTGAGATCAATAAAATCTACCCTTTGGTAAACATTTTGTCAATAGAGATTAGTGTAGTCCCCGAAACGATAAATCAATAGAATCATTATCATCGCAAGGCTGGAAGGACGTGATGTGAGCAACACAGATACAAGACTTGAATTGTATTAACATTACGAAAACCAGAGCAAAGAGAAACAAACAAAATAGCAGTTCCATCTGTTGCTTGGATTGGAGACAGCTAAAGAACTTATTTAGTAGACAACAATTTCATTTCTTTTAAAACTCTTATTTCTCATAGAGGGTGAAAGAGAGAGAGAGAGAGAGAGCGAGATGGGTAAATTATTTCAGTAACTCAAGTCCATAAAGATAAAGATAAGTATCAGAACAGAGGCCAAATATGCTTTACAATTACAATGTTGACTCCAACAAAAATAAATGAAAAACTACAACTTTCTGTACATTAATCTGACAAAAGGGAATAAACATTTTGCCGCATTGGGAAAACTGAAGTTCCCCATGTCATTCACAACAAAAGATTTTTTAGATGTAGTGTATGACTTGACTAAATGGGACTTAAGCCAGGTAATTGTATATCTGAGGATTGTTCTTGTCCCGCTCCAGGTACTCCCTGTCAATCAGGCTTTCAATCCTTTTCTTCAGATCTGCCGGCTTTATAGGAAACTTGAGCTATCCAACAATACAAATATAAAATTAAAAAAAAAAAATCTCCATCTCATCACTTCTCCCATACTTCTTATGCAGCAGAGATTTGATTACGCATTAGGGCGTCAAATTAATAGAGAATAGAATCCAGTTTACCTGTTGGAAGAGTTCAGTTATCAGAAGTGTGTGACTTAGAACTTTCCTGGTCTTCATTATTCGAACAATAGCAGCATCAACCTGAAACATATCCAACGATAGTTTAGTATTTCATCTGGCTAGCTCACAGCTTCGTTAAACATCTAGGATAGTGTTCAACTATATGTTTTTAAAAACATAACGCGGAAGGGGAAGTGAACCTGATATTGACGGTCCTGAAATACTCTCTCAGTGGTGCTTGTGTTCTCTTCTACTGTTTCCTTCATTTGGATTGCATTTACCTGCATCCCAAAGAAAATGCCATTATCATGCCCAATCATTGTGCCCACCGAAACATATAGCATCGACAATGTTGGGAATTCTTGGTCCCATTGCATTTCAGATGCTTACAAAAGATAAAGTAGAGGAAAAATAATTTAATTAGACAAAAGTTATTTTTGGCTCTTGTTAGCACATGAAAGCTTGAGACCATGGTTGCCATTCAAATTACTGCATTAACAGAAAAACATACCTTAATACGATATAGAGGAGCAGTAAATCCTTCATTGAACACAAATGAATCATCATCCTCCACTTCCCTCCCTTTCGGTATCTGTAGAATGCAATAAAGAGAACGAAAAAAGAAAGAAGCTGAAAACCATACATGTATACTAATTTTATTAGCATAAAACATTTTGCATTCAAGCAACTCCACGATGCCACAAACACCCACCTTTTGCAGGACACGAACTTTACCGCATGCAAGGGACTGTAGTGTCCTCCTCAGTTCCTTATCCTCAATGCCAGTGGCATCCCTAATATCTTGAAAGCTAAGCTTTTGGGCATCATTAAATAGCATCAAAACAACTGTCTGGAGGCACAACAAATACAAGACCACAGCAATATTAGGACTTGTTATACAGGTGGCATCAAGAAAACAAAGGCGAGAGTAAAAGAACAGAAAAACCAAAAAAAAAAAAAAAAATGCATGACATCTGATACCAACCTGAAATAGGGAAACTGCCAGCTCCTTTTTACCTTTAGGGAACTCTGCTTTCAACACACAATGACCTAATGAATTTTGCCACATTAAGCGCCTTCCACTGTACTTGCTCAAGTAGAACTCCTTAAATATGTCCTGTAACAAAACAAAGAAAAGTGTCACACAAACATTAATCACACTTGCTGTGTACCTGTAAAAGAAAACAGCATCATCAACTTGTACCAAACCTGATAGACATTCAGTTCATGAGGAAGCCTAACATCCATGGGGGGATATGTGGGCCAATACCTGCATGCCAGCCACCCAGAAACATATTAAATTCATCAAGAGCATTAAGTGATTGAAAATCATAATTACATTGCCAAAAAGTAAGCTACTAGAGGATCTTAACCCACCCCGTTGTTAAGACATGAACACTCATCTCAATCCCGGATGGGAGTTTTGTCCTGGCCTGGGATGATTGTTTGAAGGACTCGTTTATCTCTTTCGATAATTCAATATCCTGTAAATGATGGTGAAAAAAGATGGCAGAAAACACCACTGAGAATAACGAATACAAAGTCACCATAAAAAGAAGTCATAAATAAATTCCATCACAACAGATTATCTTTTAGGGATTTCAAGAGGTTATTATTAGTATCAAATAACATCAACCAAGTACAAGAGCTTTATTTTAATTGACCATCCAAAAACAGTCAATCCAGAGTTTGATCTCCCACATTTTACTAACTATAGTTTTTATGGATACATGATCAGCACTTCGGTAACATGAACACAGAATTCAAGTTCAAAAACCCTAAATCAAAATAGACAACGATCATTTCCAGAAACACAAATTTATGATGAGAAACAAGCAGACCTTGAACATCCCTTCAAGTTTGTTCGTAAACTGGCTTCCACATTCAGTCTTTAGCTGCATTGGCAATAAATATTTGTTAAGATGACAGTTGCATAAAACATTCAGCAAAAACACCTAGTTAAACGAAGGAAACATAAGTTCCCATAATTAACCTTGGAAATCATAGATTTTTCGGCATCAATAGAAGCACTCTTTCCCAACAGTAACCTTTTCGCAAGATCCTTCTTATAGAATGCTTCAAAAACATCCTTACCCTATTTTTGAAGAAAGAAAATCATAAACACCTTTAGTAATTATGATGAGAACACAAATAACATTAATAACAGAAAAGCACAATAAGTAGATATAGGAATAAAACTCTACTACAATGTAACAGAAAATTCAATGACGTAAGGACAAATTGTCACCTGTATAAATCTGAATAAAACCAAAACTTTATCAAGTGTACCCTCCAATTCCTCTTCAGAAGTACCCTTATTCCCAGCACGAAGCTTCTCATCCAGAAACTTTGCAATCAACTCGGCAGGTCGATTCTATTGATTTGAGCAAACCATTAGCCACAAAAACTTGAATAAACAATGCCATAAATTAGTGATAGTGACTAACAGATACAGAATAAGATGCATTATAAGTATACATTGATTTTAATTACACTAAACTAGCAAAGTATACCACTCAAATCAAATTATCCATTCCTGTATGGGACGTGGGAACTTTCCAAGGTCTAATGATCAGTTCCCCAGGATAGCACTTGCAAATGGAAACATGAATAAAAAGGGTCTTGAATGACACATCATAAACATCAATACCAAATGCCAATGCCTGAAAAATGGAATTAGGCTGGCCAGGCCTAAGCATCACACTAGACATTGTTGTCCAAGACCAGCCAAAGATCAAAAGGTCAGCCCCAAGACCATAAATTTTGTTCTTTTTGACATAGTCTCATCAAGTGCTCATATTCACCCTGATAAATAGACTTCCTACGATGCAAATCCACTCATTAAGTTGACACGTATTGTAATTGATTTTCTTAAATTACAGAGTTGTAAATGGGGGAGTAGAAAGAAAAATAAGGACATGCTGACCTGACGTAAATTAATTAGATACTCAAAAGCATCCTTTATGGTGTTACAAAATGCTTCATTCTTTGAGAAGCTTTCTTCCCATATTGTGTCAAGAGAAGCCTTAAACTCTAAAAGGGAAGAGACCATGTCTTTATCCTTCTCTTCATCCATAACAATGCCATTTCCAGTTCTTCGAATGTACGAGGCAAGCGCCTGCCGTAATGATTCAAGGGCATTAACTCTCAAAAACAGCGAATACATCCTTTGAAGGTCTTCAGTGCGGTGCCCATCCATCAGCATTGTGAATCCCTAGAGACCAGAGAAACCAAAATTATTCAAAATTATTTAATTCTAATTTTTATATATATGAGAAGTAATAGAGGAAATAATTAAATCCAAACCTTATCAAGAATAGAAGATATATGGCGTTCAAGAAGTTGTCTTTCTGCAGTTGCTATAAGTGGCTTTCTTGTACTCACGTCCAGGTAAAGTAAGCATCTTTCTTGTTCTTCATGTAACCTTATCTGTGAGAAGTACCCCACCAAACTTGCATACGTCAACATATATCATGTAAAGTAAAAAATAAAAAATATATAAATAAATAACTTCTAAGTCAGCAAGAGCAAACTAAATACACAATATAGTCACTAACAATAGAACAGCTAGCAAGAGAATAAAAAAAAAAATAGACATAGAATCATTTATGATTGGAAAGAGGAAAAAAGGAAATGTACGTCAACATGCTTCAGGTAATCTGGCACATCTGATTGCTGCATGTATTTCATGCCTTCTGCAGCATAAAATTCTGATGTGCACCCAAGAAATGGCTTCTCAAAACTTTCTGAGTAAATTCCTAGAGCAGTAAACATCTTCAAAAGATGATTAAGGAGCGTCCTATCAACAGCTTCACCTAATCTGAAACACCCCACAAAAATAAATATAAACAACTGGGAATGTCAAGATGCAACTTGAACAATTAACCTAATCCAAAAAAAGAAGGATCTTAAAAATGATTTATTGGCTCACTATCAACAATAATCTAAAAAATCTAACAACTTAAACCCCTGTTTAGTAAAAATTGACTTTCTTAGGATTACCTTTCCTTCTCAATCATTCTTAATAGGCCAGTGACAGTTTTGTGCTCGACTTCTGAATATAAAGAAAGATGTTTCCGGAAAAGCTGCAAGCCCATGTCCCACAACGAACGCACATTCGGTGTTTGCTTCACATATGTTCTATCTAGATACAAGGCTATACCACGAATCATCAACATCTGATCACAGAGATCCTGCCAGCATCGCTCAACAAGTGATAAGAAAACAACCAAATCCGGACTTTGACCGACCAATGCTTTTAGTGCTGCAGATATATGTGCTTCACACTCCTTTTCAATCCGTTGATAAAGGTTACCCCCCATCTTGTGCAGGCAAAGATCATTGACAGCCTAAGGACAACATTTGTTCTATAGTGAAAACCCAATACATGACATATATTCACTTTACGAGGAGCTCCAGCATTACCAATAAAGAAACAAAATTGAATAAATATCTACCTGATATAGCTTCTCCAAGTCACAGGAATCTGGTTGCTTCAAGAATATAGCTTTAACAGCTGACTTCAGCTTTGCCCACGTATCCTCCTCAAAATTTGAGGGCAGTGTTGGTTTAGCTTTATAGAAACAAAATCAAAATTAGAGATGAGACATATCATGCACAGTTTCCATATAGCACACAAGTGGAGAACTTATTTAAATTTTCCAAATTCAATATTGCTAGTAATTCTCTGTTTCAACTAAGCCTTCTTGGTTGTTCACTGACATTGGTGTATGCAAGATAACAAGTACATATGTATATGCAACATAACAAGAAAAGTAGTAAAAGCATCTTGTATGAACCTAATTAATTGTCCTACAAACACAAATAACTCAGTACCGCATTTGATATACCCATCAGACTTTAAGTAGCACATAAGAATGAATCAGATTGAATTGAACTTCACTATCTTTGCAAAGCTTCGTTAAATAGAACAATTTACCAAAAGATACTAAAAACTAACACACACAACCTCCCGACAAGTAACTAGAACATTTCCAGTTATCACAATAGAAAACCCTAGTTTATAGTCCCTTTTTTCCCATATAAAATAGAACCCTTGTTTGATATCTCCATAATTCAGGAAAATGGGACAAATTAGGATCAGCTAGACAATCCAAAAATTATAAATCTCTAATAATAAACAATACACGGATCCGAAACCTAAAGCAAGAGCAAGTTCCACAGTTCGATTTGTCGAAATACCCATATGAAATTCAAGCAATTTATGTTCAATCAACGGCTGAATTTTTTGAAATGAAGTTATTGACAAATAAAAACACTATCCAGATCCCCCAATCTACACAATTCGGAGCTCCACCAAGCAAATTACAGTCAGAAATGGAGATTAAAAAACGCATAAACTCAAGTAACCCAATCAAATAATAAGTTCAAATTCCACCACGAATCGCACAAAATGACTGAAAACACTAAATTTAAACTTCTCCAACACTCAACAAGCAACCCAAACAACAAAGAAAGAAAACCTAATCGAACGACACAGCATCAACCAAGTTCAAAATCAAAAACTCGGAAAACATCAACACCGTACCTTTGAGAAGCTTGATGACGAGTTTCTTGGCGGGCTGGGGAGGCTGGGCCTTCTTGCGTGCCAAATTGGCGGCGGCAGGTGGTCGCGCGTCTTCCGGCTTAAGATCCTCATCGAGAGTCATGGAAGAAGGGTCGAAAACGACGTCGGTTTCAGGGTTGTTGAAGTCGGCGTGAGGTGGTGGGTGGTTGTGGCTGTGGTGGAGGCCGTTCTTGGCGTCAACCGAGCAGGCGACGGCCTGGGACTTGGCCTTCTTCATGGAAGAATAATTGGCGTTGTTGGTGGCGTTGCTGATTGCGCGCTTGTTGGGGAGAGACATCAAATACTCATCTATTTAGTGCATTGTTTCATCTACTCTTTGAATATTAATTCCTCTTTTATTAAAGAGAGAAACTCTCAAGATTTAGATATAAGAGAAAGGGATGGAGAGACACACCAGAACACAGCCTCGCTTGTCCGCCTTCTTTTTCTTTTTTATTTTTATTTTTATTTTATTTCTTTCTCTCTTTTCTCTAATTCTAGTACTTTATACACTGACATTTATTTTCTATCTCCAGTGACTAATTTTTGCCACAAAACTTTTTTTTTTTTTCTTGTTAAATCCACATTTTTTATTATTATTTCCAAGTGTATGTATATATTTTTTTTATGTTAAGTATTTTGACATCATAAAATACTTTTAGAATAAGGTTTTTCATAATCAAATCAATAGTTTCTTTTTTTTTTAATGTTCATCATTCATATTTTTTAATTTCGTTATTATTAAATTTTTTAAAATAAAAATTTTGTTCACCATGATTCTATGAATGAGAAATGACTAGAAAGAATCCAACTTTGTTTTTTTGTTTTGCAAGCATTAGTTTCATGTTCAAAGGTTTATTGGGCCTTCTTTTAAAAGCCCGGAGAACATTCTGGACCATCCATTGTAAGTAAAAGTTCAGGAAAGACTACCGCCAACTTGCAAAAAATTGGGCTTACATAAGCCCAATATTATTTACTCTACATTGGATATTCGAGATTACGTTTGGGTGCACATTGTACCTTACAGAAGAAGACTAACATATGATTGTTAAGGATCAAGAGTTGTGGGCCCATTTCTAAATTCACTTTGTTGAAAATTTTATGACTTGAATAATAATATATATTTATCAAATTAGAGATGAATATATAAGATTTTAAATTAGTATGTATTCAAATTAAATTTTAGGTGTTCAAGAAATTTAGGGTTTATATTGTGTATTTAGAATTTTTTGTCCTTTTTAGTAATTACATTTGAGGATAAAATTGTATAAATTATAAAAATAAAAATGGGGGTTGATGAGTTAGAAGATGGGGCCTACATAGAACTACTCTTATAAGAATTTAAATATTAATATATGCAGCATTGCAATTACTTATTTATATCTAATTATTATGAGAATAATCTTCAAAGACTCGATTCAACCCAACATTGCAATTACTTATTTACGTCTAATTGTTATGGGAATAATCTCCAAAGACTCGATTCAACCCAATATTACAATTACTTATTTACGTCTAATTGTTATGAAAATAATCTCTAAAGACTCGATTCAACCCAACATTGCAATTACTTATTTACGTCTAATTGTTATGGGGAATAATCTCCAAAGACTTGATTCAATCTAATATTGTAATTACTTATTTACGTTTAATTCTTATGGGAATAATCTCCAAAGATCAATCCGCATGTGTTCACCCAAGAATTGGTACATATTACTTGCCTACAATCTAGTATATAAAGGCAAAGACCCTCCTATAATCAATCGTCCATCAACTCATGATTGCCTGAAGGCGGATGATATGCTAAGATCCCATTGTCACGTCGAGCACGATATCATCTTCACTGCTAACAAATGGCTTTTCACCTTCTGACAAGGATAAATATAGATCAAACCTGAGAGTATGTTTTCATTTTCATAAACATTTTCTTGAAACACAAATTTAAGAATGCCTTTGAAATCAATATTAACCACATATCATTTTTAAAATTCAAAATCAATCACATATTTTTACTTAATTTTGAAAACAAAAACACAAAATTCATAAATAAATACACTTAAAAGAGTTTCATACTCTTATAAATACTCCTGTCAAAAAGAATGCTGCAAGTTTCTCTCTCTCTTTCTACTTATTATTCACTCTCCCCCTCTAGATTTCAACATTTGAGAGCTCTCTCTCAAAGCAATTTTCTAAACATCGGAATCTAACTTGTAACCTTGGAGGGTTGTCGTTGACACTACTCCTAGCACACCCACTGACACCCTCTTTGTTTTGTAGGAAAGACCATCACCCACTTTGGAAAAAACCACGTAAGATACAAATTGTTCACTTTAGTGGAAAGACCCCTAGCCCTCCTGGCTTTTCCCAATCCAAAAGGATTTACTACTACTATGATTTTTATATGCTCAACAAACCCGGTTAATTTCATTGAATATTCTTGTGTTTTATTTTTATATCAAGTGGAAAACAAATTTAAAAGAAATCATTAATTTGCTTTATAATATTGTCAAAGTTGTTAAAGATGCCTTTGTTTAACGAACGTCATCTAACCATTTGTTAACGAAGAGATGAAGTATAGATAGATACTGTATAATACATTTGTCATGAAAAGTTTAATACGACGATTGTGATGACGGTGCCAAGAAAAAGCAAGCTAACACTATCTTTGAAATCTTGCCTTCAGCACCAAGTCTTGGCATGAATTAATTTGGCAGAAGAAAAATATGTGGAAAAAAGACAACACAGAACAGCTAATTCTTTATCATTTGCCTATTAACCTTTTAATAATTTTCCCATGCATATTCAATAATTTGACAAAACCTCGCCCTCTAGATTTTTGTCTTTATTACTTTCTCATCATAGAAACTGATCTATAAGACTAAAGTAACCTTGTGATCAACATAACTTGACAAGACGTCTCAGTTCGATCGTACTTCACTTATTCACGGGTTCAAATGTGCATGGCTTAGAATTAGAAGCATAAGATTGACGGGATCTTGATTCCAAACTGCGTGCTTTTGACTCAGACTTCGGTCATTCTCGGCTGCCAGTTTAAAGGTCAATTTGATTTGATAGGCCACTAACGACTTGCTCCCTCTCTTATGTCTTCAATTAACTGTCAAAAGCCCCACATCGGCCCCATTTCTCGTCAATTTCCGCGCTTAACTTTCGCTATAAAAACAGATGTCATCGTAAAATGATTACAATTCAGCGTAAGTCACTAGAGCAAAGACGAATCACCAGAGAGCAAGCGAGAAAAGGTTTGTAGTTGAAGCCATCTTACGCAGTACCATGTCTTACAGAAAGCGTGAAACGGTCAAAGTAATTCAAATTGATACTCGGTATGTCGAAACCGACGCCAAGAGCTTCAAGGCCGTGGTTCAGAAGCTTACGGGTAAGGATTCAAGCATCGAATGGATAAAAGAGAGCTCCTCGGCCGGTGCAAAGACGGAAATGATCTTAACCAGCGATAACAAGCCCGAAAATGTTAACAATATTGTTTGTGATGATGATCAAAGTGGTAGAGATAATAATGCGGTTTCCATGTTATCGAAAGGCATGTCTTTTAAGGAGTTAGATACGTTGACCTTCGAGTTACCTTCGCTAGAATGGTTCCAAAGGTTGTATCAAATTGATGCAGAATGAATGCGTTTCTGTATTTAATTTCTCCATTATCAGTTGATTAATTACGTATATTCATTTTTTCTTATTTAATAAAACTTCCCCTTTGCCAGAAAAAACAAAAGAAAAGAAAAAGGAAAATGTTGTCTTCATTGTATTATTGCTAGATGTCGCATGCATGAGTGGCTGCAAAGACTACACGACATGCATAGAGATGAAAAATACTTGGTGGATATTTTTCTGTGGACTGGCAGGTGACACAGATAAATGAGCTCATTAGAAATATACTTTCTAAGGAATGGGAAATGAAAACAAATTAAACAAAAGATCAATTCATGTCGTGGAACCTGCATAGCTATAGTGTAGGTGTTTTACATAGACAAATACAGGTACGTACATACGCTTAATCTTTCTGATCACTCTTTTATGATCCCATCAAAAACTCTTTGGTAATTGCATTTGCAAGCCATCTGATAACCTGTACACCTGCAGCAAACCATACTATTTAAGAAGACAACTATTGTTGTTTACAATTGACTAGATATAATTCTATCTATACAATGTGCTCGACGACTGCTTTTTGTGTGTTGTGGATAGAATTAGAAACTGTCTGATCCGAGAACGCTGGTTCTTGTAGGGATGGTTGCTACTAGCAATAAAGCTTCTACGTACACAATCCAATTAAGTTTGCTTGGCCCATTACTGAGCTCTCTCCTTTTGGTGACAGAAACAGAGTCGATTAAGGTGGACTTTGAACGATTGTGCGCGCCAATATTGAAAAAGCCCAATATAGTTACCACTTTCAATACTTTACTTCACAGGAGCTTTTCTTTGCTAAGCCTCATTTTTTTTTTTTTTCTCAAACTTAGTGAACTTAATTCAGTTCGAGATTAATTAACACAGAAAAAGAGATTTTGACACAGTCAAACTTCTTTGCAACCAATCAAATGGGAGCTTTTGGGTGATCAGCTGGTGATAACTTCATCCAATATAGTTTGGGTGCAAGAAGAGATGGTTGTAAAATAATAACAATAATGGACAATATCAAAAAATTATCCTCATTTTTTCTATCTAATTTCAGGCGAAATCCGTATATACCATTTTAATTATTAACATTTAATTTTTTATCAACGGTTATTTTAAACCCTAGAGAAGGTAATATAGAGATTTCTTATAAAATAACGACTTCGAAATAAAATCTCAAAATTAAATAATCAAAGTCTTGTAAAAGATTAAAATATGAAACCAGCAATCCCATAAGAACAACACACCAACACTCCATCAAAACGTAGAAACCCAACGATAACAACACTCTATTGCAACCCAGAAATGCAGAAACCAACATTGTTAAAAACCCAAAAACGCAGCAGAACATACCAGTCGGAAATCTAACACCACCATCCATCGTGCCCATAAATACAGGAACCCAACAACAACAGCAACGACACTACATCGTGACCCAAAAACACAGAAACGCAATCTTGTTAACAACACAAAAACACAGCATGAGACCTGTTAGAAATGTACCACCACCCTCCAACCGTGGGCATCACCACAATCCAAGAAAAAAAGAGCAAAAGCACAAAAAAAATAAAAGTAAAAAAAATTCAGAAGAAACACCAATCCAACGATACACGGCCACCATTCATCAAAGCCACACACAAAACAACCACCAAAACACCCCCAAACATATTGGCCAGCCATCACTACCTAAACCGAAACCCAAACAACAAACACACATTGAACATCAGGACAACGACCACCGAATAAGCACCACACTACATCACCTTAGCCACCGATGATTGACATGGCCGGTAACACAACAGCCAAATAGTGGCAATAGCATTAGGATTTGAGGTTTAGGGCTTTAAATTGGATTAGGATTTAGGGTTTTCAATTGGGTTATTCTAGGATTTCTAATTAATTTAAGAAATAGGTTTTTTTGAATAAATTTAAGAGAGGAGTGTGGTGGGTTGATCAGAGTTTGAACGAAGTATGACTTTGGGTGAGTGGAGAAGAGAATACTATTTTTCTTTTCTTTTTAAAAATTTTTTTATGTGGTATCAATACCATTTTGTCCCTCTCACGTTTAAATTAACGACTCAAAGTAACGGCAAGGAGTAAATTGCTATTATGCGAAACGTCACGTAGATGACGTTTTTTGTTTATAATGTTTGTTTTCAATTGGCTATAACATTATGGAAAACATCACGTAGATGGGTACCACGCTACCACAATTAGACATGGACCTAGCTACATATATAATGTTTGTTTTCTCTTGTCAATAATTTAATTTACTATATTACCAATAGCCGTTCTTGCCTTTTCGTTTCTTTCAATTGGCTTATCGTGATAACCTTTGTTGCAGAATATGCAAAACCAGCCATTATTTTCCCCCCTTTTCATAATGGTTTCCGACATGGTTAAACCTTGGAAATTGGGCATAATGATTCTAAAACGGTTAAACCAATCTAAGGGAATGGAGGAGACTTGGAAAAGGCTATTGTCTTTGAGCAGATTCATGCATGTGCATTGTTACGTTCATCAACCTTTTATTTATATATGAATGCATGCATTGTACAATCCACATACACTTTCCCCTCCTTAGCTTTTTCTTCCATGTTGCTTCCTCTTTATTAACACCAACGCGTCTTTAACAAAAGCAATGTCTTTACTGATTTTCTTTATGAAATCTCTCACGTACACAGACAAATCAATTTGGGGACATGAAAAAATAAAAAATTGAAAAAGAAAGGAAGAGAAAAAAAAAAAATTAAAGCTTTATTGTACTGGTGAAGGGATAAGAAGAAAGCTAGGTAGATGTAGCATTGACCAGATCATAACAAAGGAAGTCATGGTGGTTTCCATTTTTTTTTTTTTTTTCAATTGATGCCAGAATATATGAAGATACCCTTTTCCTCCTTTTGCCTTTTTCAATTTGCATAGAGATAAAGAGAGAAAGAGAGAGGAGGGACGATATGAATTGGGTATTATAAAGAAGAGAGAAAGATGGAAGTAATAAATCTTATACTTACCCTTCATACGATTGTGCATGACATAAACGAATGCCTTTAAGCAAATTAAAGTTTCTTTCGTAAGGTGAGCCACTTTATTTTTATCTCTTTTATCAGTACTGATCACATGCATGCTTAGCCGGGGTGACGCCACTTAATAGTTTTCACGACCTAAAAGTGAACACTTCAGGGCAAGTAGGGCAAGTTGTGTCTTCTTTGCTGACGGATTATTAGAAGTATATAATAAGCTATATATCTACAAATTGAACTGCAGTACTGGGTCTGCGGACAATAGTAGTGAAACTCTCTAGTTATCTAACAATCTAATACATTGGTTCATACTTTGGAAACGCTTTAGCTATTTTCAAAAACGTTTCTAAACAATAGAAACACAATAAGAATATGGCGAAACCACCAATCATTTATCCATCAACCCCACTTTTAACTTTGTCAAGGTTTTATGTGACGAGTAACATGCCTTTGATTTGTTCATGTGTGTGTGTGTATATATATATATATATGCTTCACCATTTGATTGATTCTGCTTTGCTATTCGTCTTGCACCAAAACCTTTATTTTGTTTCCATTCAAGATAATTATCAAGACACTGCAAAGAAGTTTCAGAATTAACCCACTAAATCGATAATAAATAAAGATTCTCGTATCTTAAACTTTATTTGCATATATCAAACCGTTACCGACTCAAATGGGAATTTGAGTGTTATACATTTATTCATTTCATATCATCCATTTTACTCTAAAGATATGATAACGACTAGCAAGACTAATATGTTCTCTTTCCCATCAATGGACAAACATAAATGAAGTATGACATCAAATATTCAAAAAATCCAGCAATGAAAATGATAGGACATTCCAATTTTCCAAATTGAAGATTCTTTTTTTTTTTTTTTCTTGTTGATGGCCAGCTTAGTTCTAGCTAATCTCTCAATGTGCAAAAATACAACTTGGATTGACTGTCTAGTGTTGTGTATGAAAAGAACAATGTTATTTTCATCATCACCAAGGAAAGGAAAGCAATTAGCAGCCTCAAGATAAGGACACTTAAGTTGTGAAACAATTCCCACGTATTGCATTCCATTCCTTATCCACTTACCAAACATTACTTTTCCATTGGTTTTCTAATTTGGCCAAATTACGTAAGTTATCTTTGAATATTATTATTTCCCACCAAAGACCCATGTCACACACCTCATTTGTCTCCTCAAAAAGCATTTTCATAACTTTATTCTGCTTGACCGAGTAATGACGCCTCCATTCTTTTTCTTATCAGTAAGTGTACATTGTATATAATTAATCTCTCTACAGGATGAGCAAATCGTTTTCGTTGTAGTTCTGGTTGCTTCTTTGTTTGACTGTTCCTTATTTTCGAGACTCGTGTATTAAACCTCTATTTACAGTATATTTTTATTATATTAATTTTATAGACTATTTGATATTTAAATTAGATATATTCCGATCAATTAACGCCATCACATATTCAGTATCTCAAATGGTTACCATCAGTAATGAACTGATCATGATGTTCTATTGCACAAAAGCAGCATAGTGACTGCCGAAAAAGTGTTAGAATCTATTCATATATATATAAATAGTTCACAGAAAAGTAGAATCACTAATTATTATATTATTGTAATTTATCCAACACAAAATTTAGGGATCCACCGTTGCTTGCTCGAAATATTTAACCAACTAGTGGGATTTTCGGTTGCTTTTGTCTGAAGGAAGTTGGCGGGGCAATTTGGCCATAAGAAATTTGAAGGTTGGCTTGGGTTGGAAGGAGACAAGTCGTCCCAGGAGAGTTTAAGAAAGTCGAGAAAATCAAGTCATTTAAAACCAGTTAAGAGGAAAGGGCCAAAGGCAACATTGGCAAGGCAAGATAAATTAAATACACCCCAGACAGAAAATCTCACACAAGCAAAGAAAAGAATTCACAGCCTCTCTATATCTAAGTCTCCTCCGTACTCAGCTTGGAATTTCCTAAGGCATCTCCCTCACCATGGCAACGTTTTGTAAGAATATTGCCATAATCCATTTTGTTCTTCTATTTTCTCTCACTTTCTCAGGTACCCTTTAATTTTCTTTTCTTTTTGTCACTTGGTACATTGAAACTTTTCTCGTCATTTTTGTAACTCCAACTTATATTCCTTTCAATTGTTGCATTTCTAATTTAATTTATTGCTTGTGGATGTGCAGATTATGGTTTTCTACAAGGAGTCACCTCATTTGGAATCAATTATGGCCAACTTGGCAACAATTTGCCAGCGCCCGACAGGGTACTTGATCTCCTAAGCTCTCTTAAGCTCACAAAAACCAGAATCTACGACACAAATCCGCAAATCTTAACAGCTTTTGCCAACTCCAACGTTGAGATTGTTGTCACAGTCGAAAACGAAATGCTAGCTGCTCTAATGGATCCCCAACAAGCACTCCAATGGGTCAGCACCCACATCAAGCCATACTATCCCGCCACGAAGATCACCGGAATCGCGGTCGGAAATGAGATCTTCACCGACGATGACTCGACACTTATGCAATACCTCGTTCCTGCCATTGTCAGCATTCATGGAGCTCTAGTTCAACTAGGCCTAGACAAGTACATTCATGTTTCAACGCCTTGTTCTCTAGCGGTTCTGGAAGAATCTTTCCCTCCTTCAGCTGGTAGTTTCAAACCTGAAGTCGCTGGAGTCATTTCACAGTTTTTACAGTTCTTGGCTAGTACAAAGGCACCATTTTGGATCAATGCATACCCATATTTTGCATACAAGGATAATCCGAATAAGATTTCTTTGGATTATGTGCTTTTTAACACTAATGCAGGCATGATTGACCCTTACACAAAACTTCACTATGACAACATGCTTTATGCACAAGTGGATGCCGTCGTTTTCGCCATGGCCAGGGTTGGTTATGGTGGGATTGAAGTTAGGGTTTCAGAGACAGGGTGGCCATCGAAAGGGGACCCAAATGAAATTGGTGCTACCATTGAGAATGCGGCAATCTATAATAGGAATTTATTGAGAAGGCAATTGGGGAATGAAGGGACGCCCTTGAGGCCAAACATGAGGCTAGAAGTTTATTTGTTTGCTTTGTTTAACGAGGATATGAAGCCTGGACCGACTTCAGAAAGAAATTACGGTCTCTACCAACCTGATGGCACCATGGCTTATAATGTAGGGCTCTCTGCCCTTTCCACTTCTTCATCAACTTCATCTGCCTCCATCTCTCTTACTTCATCTGCCACCAAGGTAAAGCCATAACTTTTTTTTGGTGCTATATCAAAGTTGTTTAGCTTAACCATTTTCAAACCCAGAAAAGGAAAGTGTAAAATCAATATAGAGCAAAGGCAAAATTGTATATAAATGCAAAGAGCATTTTCTATATATATATTATAAATAGAAATTTTTAGTATTGTAACTATATATATATATGTTGAATAATATTGAGCTATCACGGTCATGGGCATATTATGTTGTTGTGTTCAATGATAATTGATCTGGGTTGTTAATAATGATAATCTAATTCTTTTCTCTTATTTTTTTTGTTCCGTCTTAAATGGAATTTACTATGAAACAGGCTGCAAACAGGGAATATCAAAGCATGGTGTATTGGATGTTTGTGTTTTTGCTGACTTTCCAAGTTTTTATGAGAAGGCCATATTAAGCAAATGGATCGTTCATGTAAATATTAGTTTTTGGTAAGAAAAACTAAATTTGGGGTTTTACTTTTAGGTCTTTTAGCGCTGAAAATCATGTCTGCCCAAAAGACGACTAGAGGTATCCCCATCTGCACAAGTTAATAACCAAAGTTGATTGATGATGCATGATTGTTCCACAATGAGTCTTCTTCAAAACATACAACAAGTACCTCGGTAGGCCATAACTTTGATGATTGAATCGGCAAATTTTATCTACACTTACCCGCAACGATTTACAGTACTCTTCAAACGCGCCAGCTGTCACAATCAGATCAAAATGAGCTAGCTTAGTTTATTAATTAGCTTTCTGATCATGATAGAGAAGGAACAGATTCATCCTTATTTCTCTCATTAATGTAATTATTATGCTAGATTATATGGTAAAAGAATTGTTTTTCAATTGTTACTTTTATTATCATTCTAGGAAATTAATATATGTTTGTTATAATTATGTTCGATGTAATTAAATGGTTTTAAATAAGAGCAGTACAGCAAGGCTGGCCTTATATTGGTTCCCAGGAAAGCCCTACTTTTGAACGTGGAATCCACGACTGTTTCTTATATATTAATTAAAGATTTCCCGGCTTTGCTTTCTTCTCTATTAAAAATATACAACGATCGAGATAATGATAATACATAAAGTGCAAAAGGTTAGGCTTTGTTTTGGTTCTTTTTTCTATCTTCAACCAGAATTTGGGCGGCCTAGCTAGCTAACTTTATTCCCTGGCCATGCAAACCGTCAGCGTTTGGTCATTGCCAATCCTTTTTGCAAAGGAGCTTTTGTTTTGTTTTCACTTTCTTTTTCTCTGATGGGGAGACAATTTATGCTCAGCCTTGCTTGAGCCTGATGGGGATGGTCTACCAATCTCGGATCAGCCTACGTGGTGCACATGCAGCCCAACACTTATCAGCGATCCCCACCATGAAGTTTTTTCTTATTCTTTAGGGCAGAGTTGAAAAATGAATTCAAATACAATAAACAAAAGCAAAGGAAAACTGCCCAATTTTATGGAACCCCACTAGCATTAAGGACGTCACATAGTGTGGAATCGATCATATCATACATCTAGCTTTGAACCTTCTACTCAAAACAAGTCTATTCTATTCCATATTTCTTCTGAAAAGGAAATGGAGAGGGAAGGTTGTTGTTGTAGCTCGGCGTTTTGTTGGCTTTCTGCCTCATTGATGACATGTCTTAGTGGGATACATCATAGATAGGTCCCATGAACACGTAATTGAGCATGTGCTTATGCCTCTGTGGGAAACCCTTTTTTCTTGTTTTGGTATAGCTAGTAATTATGCATGAATTTCTAGTGGGATTAATCCGATCAGCTTTTTGGAAAGATCCAAATTTTCATCACTAAATGTGATTAGATTAGATGGTGAAGTGTCATCTCAACACTAATGTTGAAGATGAAAAAGCAGTGCCGCATGGGGCCTGGGCATCTCCGTACATTTGCATTCATATTAAGCTTCATAATATGTTATTATTTCACTGTAATAGAGTTTTAACATGGAAGAAAAATCAAGAAGGCTTTATAATTATAGATAACTTAGTTTAGGAACCAAGTCTTGAATTCAACTAGAAGATCAAATTGGATTGAATTATTCAGTTATCATCGATTAACTACTAATCATGCACTTACCTTTTGACTTCAGGGCTTCTTAATTTCAAAGTTTAGTTTGATCATTTCTATATTTAATTCTAATTATGTGTACCAATCTGATCATCAATATAGAATCATCTTTCATCATCACTAGATGACAAGATCTGATTTAGTGCAGCTTCATTAGTTAATTGGCTTTGGAAATGACACCCATAGAAAAGAGGTTATTTCTTCATTTATTCATCAAAAGCTTTTGACAAGTCTGGACTTGCATCTGTATGGTGAAAATTCACTCTTGCTTTTATCAAACTTTTGGCTATTGACATGCGAATTAGATCAGTCATAAATCAAAGTTCAAAAGGGGAAGAACGAAATGTAAATAATACATCACCTTTGCCGATTTAATATTGATTTTCTTGGCGCACTGACGTGACTGGGAATCGATGGAGATCTTTTTGTATATTATCCTTATTCTTCAAAATCATTGGATTAATCATACAAAAGATTACAATATTGGCATTTGTTAAAACTAAAAGTAGAAGTGAATGATCATCAATCATAAGCTACAACAACTATTAAAACTTGAAGTTCAAAATGATATGATATCATGAACTTGAAACCAATTGATCTTTGTATATATTTTTATTAATTTGTGTGTTAACTGTGGCATGTTGAACATATAAGCTATAATTAACCATGTTGAATGAGCCTAATGATCAATTATTTCTGCATATTAGCTGATCATGATAAAAATTGAGCAAGCAAGCGTAACTACTAGTTAGTTCTACAATCCGTAATCAATGCATCGCTCAAAGTTCCAAATTGTATAATTAGATGTCGAACAAACTTTAAAAATGAATGAAGATTGATTTTTTTTGTGTTGATTTCAAAAATGTACGTATATAGTTCTTGAAACTTAAATTGATTATAATATTCTCTGAGTTTTCTATTTTAAGAACATAAAATTAGATCTGGGTGCAACTCAAACTGAGCCTAACTAAATGCCAACTTTTACACTTCAGATCTTATATATGGATCACCCAGCTTATGATTTGATTTTCAGTTGGAATCTGAATGCCCTATGACCAACTTCAATTAGAATCCCAATCTCTTGTGTTGGAGTTTCATTTTCTAACCAAATAAAAGCATTCAAATCAGGAATCGGAATACTTAAAATACTTGAGGCATGCGGATGAATTGCAATGATGCGAATCGAATTAGGCATATTTAACAAAAAGCAAGTGGTCGGCAGTTGTTCGGTGATAAAATTAAAAGTTGCATTTCAATGGCCTAAAAGTGGCCCTATTAGATTAGCTATCTCATTTAAAAAATTGATGAATTGGTAAAGCTCTCCCATAACATTATTGTTCCTTTTCTTTATACTACTGGCTAGAACTTCCTTTTCTTCCCTGTCTTATTAGAGACCAAATCAACTAAGTTTCTCGTACTTGGAATAATTAACATGGAAAATTAATATTTAATTAATTAACAAATCAACTTGTTTTAATAGTTTCTGCAGTTCTACGAAAATTCGTAAAATTGCAGTGCAACGGCTTATCAATATAGAGCAAAGGATCCATTATTTGGTTTCTTATGAGGATGGAGAAATGGCTTTGTCAATATGTTGAAGAGCTAGCTCTAGAATCCATTCTTCCTCCTGAGGATAGTCAAAGAAGAGGGCTTGCTAGCGTGGCGTGGGTTATTTTCCAAGGGTAATAGATTTGGAATTTTATTAAGATATATTATATTTTATTACTCTTTTTTTTTTTTTTTAACTCTCTCTTTTTAATGTTGAGGATAGCTTTAATCGGGCATATATATAATTTATGAGGAAGATGCTTTTGTAAAGCAGAATCCTCTTTTACCTGCAATATGGAAGTTTTTCGGCAGTTTACGAAGAGTCATAGGAAGGTTTCTTTGCACCTAATATCTAAAAAAATAATTAATAGAGGAATTATTCATTGAAACGGTGAATTTATTTAAAATCAATAAAATAAATATATATGTTGTGCAATAATATTTTATTATCTGATGGATACACATTTGACGTGGCTTACTTGTTATTCTTTGCAAAAAATTGAAAAAGAACCAAAATCTAAAAATAATTAAATTTTAAAGAATTTAGAAGATTTTTTTTTCCCTAGAGACGTATAGACTCATAATTAATGTTAGGTTTATACCTAATAACTTAAATTTTTGAGTTGATTGATTTCTTAACATGGTATCATAACTAAAGGTGTCAAGTTTGAATCCTTCAATCTAAGTTTCTCTAGGTAACTATGTTACTCACAAGTTCAATTTAGATCAAATGGTTAGGTTTCTTTTGGCTATTATGTCACTCACGAGTTCAATGCAGATTAATTGGTTAAGAGATCATAGGTCAATAGTGAGCCTACAGTCTATCTATAGGTTAGTTTGAGATCATAATATCTAAAAAGTTAATTTGTGATTATGATATCTGAATTTTTTTAAAATATAGTTGTTCTTTAAAAGGCTTCCTTAATTTTAGTTATTTTTGTAAAGACCCTTTTATCTTATTATTATTATTGGTCATTATTTTAAAAATCTAATTTATTTTAACACACACAAATATATATACATATATAAGAATTTACGTTTCTGTTTATGATTTATCTTGAATTTTTATATTTAGTATTGGGCTTTGGCCCAATACTTAAGCAGATCAAGTTCCGACCAGCACATAATAACTATTGGGCTCACCCTCACACTATATAAACCCAAAAATTCAAACGAAATCCGTAATTGCCGATTGGAGCGAGCAGCAATGGCTCTCTCCTCTGCGTTTCGAGAAAGGCTAGAGCATATGGAACACACCCGAAACCAACGCCTCTCACTCCTCCAGGTTCGCTTACTTTCTGTTTGGCTTAATGAGAAAATAGAATAAAAGAGAAACTTATTTTGTATTCACAGGCTGAGAAAGAAGCGCAAGCAAACAAGTCTCAGATTTTAGCTTTTAAGCTGGCAAGTATACGGTTAATGGAACGAAGGTGCTTATTACTAGATCAAAAAATCGCGTCTCAGAGTTTCAAGATATCGTCTCTCAAGTCTGAGATCGACATCCTGGATGCCAAGTACCAAGATGATTTGCAGAGATTGAGGTAGATAGTCTATATTTTGATTTACAATTTTTTTGTTGATACAATTTGAAGTGGATTTGGTTTAATTTAGGGTTTTGAAGAGTGAGGTGGAGGAGCTGGAGAAAGTGGAGAAGGAGAAGGAGAGGTTTTATGAATTGAAAGGTTTTGAAATGAAGGAGTTTCGTGAGATTGTGGAGAATTTGGTTGATGAATGCCGATTGCAAGTTGAAGAACTGAAGAATAACATAAATAAGGTATTAAAAAAAAAAGTTAGTTTTATCTATTTATACAGGGAAATTTTAATGAGATTTCTAGGATTTGACTTAATAGTTTTGAAATTCAACTTCTTGATAACTTTCACTAAAATCATTTAGAATCTGCTCACATTTCATTAAACTTAGTAGAAATGTTTGACATTTTGTGTTAAAGAATCTTTGTTTATTGTTGGGTTCCTGCTGCCTGTTCAATCTATATGCAAAATATGAATATGTGGCAGCAAAATGGGGTATGGTTGAAGAGTTTTCCAGAATTCTATGATTTCATTTCGAGATATTGGTAATTGCTTAGACTATATAATTTGTTGTGGCTGTAGAGTATCTGCTGGTTGAGGCTTTAGCTTGTGTACTTTAGTAATGGTTAAGAACAAAATGGCATCTTTTAGGACTAATTTGCTTTATGCATTGCCAAAGACATCCATTTCAACTTCATGGTGGGTAAGTATAGTAATGTTTTTTTATCTGATTAGGCACTGGCTTCTTGGCTATAGCTTGTTAAGAGTGCTCTATATATGTAGCAAGTAGAGACTGGCCTAGCGTTTCCTCTGAAGGGAATTCTAAGGTGCTGCTTAATGCTATTTCAGAGGTAGAAAAGAATTCCCTTCTCACTGAAGTTCACATTTTAGACCTACCCAAGATGAATTTGTGGTTGCTCATATGGTTTATAGCAGTCTTTTGCATTCATTAATTGGTTAAAACTTTTGGCAGCTGCCACCATGCAGACATAGTTCAAAAAGTTATATTATCTAGTCATTTAGAGTTAACTCTCATCTGGTTGAAGCCATAACAAATTTCAGACCTTTTAATGACTGAATGCAAGAGTTGAGAACAACGATTCAGGTCCTTGGAATCAAGAACTTTGCAATTAACGGACTAGCGTCTTTGTTAATACACCACACTGAATTAACTTCTCTGGATTGCCTTAACTAGAGTGTGCTTTAACTTAGTGGTTTCATCTAACAGATGTTAAATGTGACTATACTGAAATGGTGTCGTTCTGAAAGCATTCTTATCAAAATATTAGAGACTGCAGTGTGAATGAAACTCTATGTGGCGGTTCTGAAAGCATTCTTATTGAAAGATTTGAAGCAATAATGAATTCTAGTAGCATGAATGGAGCAGGAAAAACAATAACAAATCTTTTATCCGCATGATCTAGTAGAATGGATTTGGTTATTTTGAATAACAGGAATATTCTTATCCTTGATTTAATGATTGGGCACATTAAGTTGTCATCTTTGCATTGATAACGTGGAAGAACTTCTGCGTTAAATAAAGATCATTGCTAGCTTATAGTTTGATTACGTAAGGCCTGTTTATTACTATTTTAATCTTCCTTTCAGCTGAACGAGGAACTTCAAGGCAACAATGGATATTTGAATAATTCAACAATCGGGGAAGCTGAGATGAGAAAGTCTGAACTGCTAGCTATGAAAGAGAAAATGAAGAGGGACTTAGCGTCAAATTATCAAGTAAGAGCACATTTGCAAAAACAGCTTCAGAATGTTTTGACAGTAAACAATCAACAGAGAAATAGGCTATCCCTATTCACTGAAAACATAGGAACCAAGTAGCAAGCACTAATGGGAGGAGAAACCAAGGCGAGCGATATGTTGATTAAGCATAATGGTATGATGATCAGATGTTGCTGTTTGAAACCTTATTTTTTATGGCAAGTTAGTTGAAACTCTAATGTTTAAGTTGCTTTTAGGTGGGATTTTGTAATACCAGTCTTTTCTCGGAAAAAAAGTATTTTACGCAAAAGCAAAGAAAATATTAAAATAAAAAATACCTTCAGTATTCTACCTTTTTTTTTTTTTTTTTTGTAACTAAAAATTTAGAAATAAATACAAAAGATTTTAATCATCTGAAAACATTTTCAGACCGAAAAGAATTAAGAAATTAATAAACTAGACAACCACGGTGTAAACATGGACTCAGAGATACTTGAACGTGCGCGTTTTAATCGAATTCCAAGTGTCAGATTTCCATTGGCAGGGTGTACTGAATTTTTATCTTCCAGCCTCTGGAACCTTCCTTGTGAAAAAGGAAAAACCCTAAAATTTAAAGCTGCATTTTCGGCGTAAGTTCTAGCATTTTCCACACTAAACCACTTCTTCTATATAAGTAAAACTCTCCACTATTCTTCCTCCACGCTTGCCGTCTGTTAACACGACTTGTCGTTTTGACGCTACAAAACCGTTTAAATTAGAAGCTTTTGCCGGTGTGGTGGAAGCATAGGCATAGCAAAGCAAAAAATGGCAAACGAATTGGCGTTGGATTTGGAAGAGTTAAAACAGCTTCAGAGCATCGCTAAGAGGCCTAGAGTCGTCTCCTTTATCAATTCTGAGATTTGCAACTTGGAGAAGGTTTGTTTTTCATATATATAGTTATCTCATTTCTATGAGATTTATTTTCAGTTGTAGCTAATGATTGAATGAAAATTGTTGAATTATTAGAAATCTTTTTATGCTAGGTTAATTTTTGTTCCCATTTTGCTGAACATATAAATGTTTCGGAAATTATATTAAATCAAAGAAAAAGACTCAACTTTTAGAATTTCTGTTGATTAATCGAATGAAAAGAGGGAAAATCCAAATTTGGTACTGTTTGAAATGAAATTAAGTTTGTAATATTGGAGCTTGGTTTAAGTGGTCCACTGGTGGAAGCTATGGCCTTGGAATTTCGATTGAGAATTATTTTTGGTGTACGTGTTGTGATTTTTCACTTTATATGAGTAGTACATTAAGTTGGGATTGCGTTTTCCAATCAAAATGTAGGAGAGTTGAAATGCATGTTTGCATCTAACCATTTATTTAATGTTACTCTCTTTTTTGTAGTTGTCAAAAGAGACTGCTGCTGCACCTGTTTCAATAGCACCAACTCCAATTCCTACATCAGCTAAAGTGCCCTACACTCCAGCAATAAGTTATGTTACACTTGCATCATTCAGCTGGGATCAGGATAATGACAAAGTCAAGGTGTGACAGTTATTGTCTAAAAGATTTTACAGGAAGCTACATGATGACATAAATGTGGATGTAATGAGACAGATTATCTTGTTTTTGCTGTTGAAAATACAATCGAAAATGAAATTTAGTTGTTTTTTATTCCACTTGTAGATATATATCTCCCTAGAGGGAGTGGAGCAGGAAAAAATGGAAACAGATATCAAGCAGATGTCGTTTGATGTCAAATTCCATGATGTCCAAGGCAAGAACTACCGATTAACCATTCCCAAGTTGAACAAGGAGATTGTTCCTGAGAAATGCAAGGTGGTAGTTAAACCCACGAGGGTAATCATCATGCTAATCAAAGCTTCGAAGGGGAACTGGTTAGACTTGCATTTCAAAGAGGACAAGGTAATCATATACAGTAGGAGACGTTGAGGTAGATTTAATGTTTAAGTAGAGGAATTCAATCAACTAATTTTGTGTTTTGGTTTTGGTTTCTGGTACTTACAGCTGAAGCCAAATCTGGATAAGGAGCGAGACCCAATGGCTGGAATTATGGATTTGATGAAGGTAAGCCTACTCCAAACATCGCTGCATGTTCATTTTAAGGCATATGCGTACATTGAGATTTGTGCATTTGGTTGTATATGTCTGTATCCTCATTTATGATGATTTTTTTTTTTTTTTTTTAATTTGGTAAACATTCTCATCAAATTGCAGAATATGTACGAGGAAGGAGATGATGAAATGAAGCAAACAATTGCTAAAGCTTGGACTGATGCAAGATCTGGCAAAACAGCTGACCCTCTGAAGGGATATCGTTAAGTAATTGAAGAATTGGAGATGGTTTTGTGAAGATTTTCTTGCTTTTCATCTTGACACTACTCATTGCTGTCTTTAGTTCAAGTTGTAAGAAACTTGTGGTTGACTAGTTTTCTGTTGTAGTTAAAAACAACAATTATCGAAGATTGTCTCTCTCCTTGTTCATCATAATTACTCAGCACAATTGTTGCCAAATGGTTATACCTGACACACTCAATGCAACCACATTGGAGCCCGCCTTTTTGAATAACCTGTCATCTTGTCTGAAAAGACGATCAAGAATCCTAATTTGAGGTGCTTAAATGCTGAGGCCAGGGAAAGCCTCGGTTGCCTGTAGTTTGTGTAATCTGAATCATCTTTTATTATAAAGTTCTCCGAGGTTGAACAGGAATCCTTCAAATTTTTTCATAGCCTTCTTACTGATTTCGAGAGAACCTTAGGTTTTGGTAGACCCCAACTTTTCTGATGGTCACATGTTGATACCCATTTTCAAATAAAAGGTTAATATTTTGAAAAAGTTATAATTTTTAAAAAAGTTAATAAAAGGTTGTCATATTTTTAAAAAAGTCAATAAATTAAAAAAATGTTATAATAATTTTTATAAAAGGGAAAAAATAAAAAAAATATAAAGTAAAAATTTATATTTTATGATAATAATAATTATTATTTATTTTATATATTTTTATAATAAGTAATTTAAAATTTTGATATTAATTTTGATTATGAATTTTTATAATCTAAACTATTTTTATAAGAATCAGATTTTGATTTTATATTGAACCAATCATGAGAAATAAATAGTCTTTTCGATTTCGATTACGGAGTTCAAACTAAACGGATCTTTTGAAAAAAGATAAATCTCGTAAATAAATTAATTAGACAAAAATAACTTAACATTTAAATAAAAAGATATTTCTTATCAAATGATTTAAATAAAAATTAAATTGTAAAATTCTTTTTATAAATTAATTATAAAAATAAATATTTAACTGTGATATTTATGGTAAATTAATATTAAATATTTTAAGGGTAAATCTTTATTTTCTTAATTAAATTAAAATCATATTTCCTTAAATAAATCTTGTAATTTATTACTAATTAGCAAATTTAAGTTATTTTTATAATAAATTATAATATAAATAATCAATATGCTATCTTTTATTTAAAAAAAAAAAAATTTACAATTTTGGTAACTGGTAGCTCTCCGATCGCCATTTGCCTTCGTCGATAACAACCACAGTGATGCGTGGATGTCATCACTCCGTTCAAGGTGATCGCCGTTCGAAGATTTGACATTGTATGCAATTTTCAACAACAAAAGATTCACCGAATTTTCGCATGCAATGGATCTCCATTCCAATCAATAGCAAAGCATATTGTCTACCAAAAAGCAATGAGTTTTTTGCCAATGAAACAGAACTTGACAGATCGCCCCTTGTCGATTCTTGTTAAACCGGCTCAGACACCAAACTCGCGAATGCCTCCGTCGCCAAAACAATAAATTTAAATTTTTTTAATTTTGTTTTATGTTATTTATAATTATTTTATTCTATTGACTTTTAAAATCTATTTTATTAATAACATTTTAGAATTATTAAAAAGATAGGAATCATTTTAGTAATTTAATATTTCATAGGTAGAAAGAAATTTGTTTCTCCCGTTTTTAGAAGGAAATCAAGTTATTCAAGTTCAAGGAAAATTAATTGTTGACAAACCATTTTCCCGATTCGATTACTCCAACCGAACACATATCTTTGGATTCGTAAGGGAAACCCCTTTTGATTACTTCAACCGAACATCGGAACATGGCCTTAATTTATTTATATCATGCTTTCTCTAAACGGAGGATGAAAACTAAACGTCAATATACTGAGGAAAGAATGCATAACATCAGCCTACCTTTGATATTAAAAAACATAGCATTTAAGACGATTGTTGATTAGGATATGTTTACAGTCCAAGTACCGAAAATAAGAAAAAACATAAATTACATCCTTGCTTACTTTGAACACATAACTCCTGATCTCAAAGAGAAAAAAGAATGAGAAGACCGACGATGATGATGATTACAATCTTTTGACTGATATTATTGTTACATCTACGAATTAAATTATTAAAGGGAATCTGTGGTTGGAATACCTTCATTGGAGTACGTGACTACCATAGTCAGCGTTAAACTTATCATATTTGTGGGCATAGAGATGAGCTGATGGTCTAGTGTTCTTCAAGGCAGTCTCGATATCGTCAGGTATAATTGGACCAACTTTTGGTAGTTCTGCAAACATAAGATCAATGCTTCAGTATTTATATTGCAGTCATGTAATCTCAAGCCAAGAATGAAAATATGAGTAACATCTCGTCTAATTGAAGTTAGTCAGGAAGAAAACAAGTTCCAAGTATATCTAAAAATAATTCTAAAAAGGGAGAAAAAATTTCATTTAATCTGATTTGTTAGGCGGCAAAATAGTGCAGAGTGACAAAGATTTAACATATTAGACATGCGTGCCCAGCTTCCCTTGCCTATTTTTCAAATTTATTAGATGCAGTAACTTGATTGTCAAGTGTAGGGAGTGCCAAGAATCTTTAAATTATTTCCTCTTGAAACTACATTTAGTTGATCTATATATGTTGTTAAGGCAGACAAGTTTTCTTGATATATTTTCCGGCAGCAGGAATTGGGTGTACAATCATATTCATCCAACTCATCATCCAGTTATTGGTATATTATAAAATTCAAAGAGCATAATTTTAGATTTGAGGTCATACCATCCTCAGGTACCACATCCTGTCTTTCTTCAAGGAGTACCATCAGTCGTCTCAAGGGTTGCATGGCTGCCTCTTTGCAGAGTAACCGGATATCTGAACCCGAATAACCTTCAGTCCTTTCCACTAATAAATCATAAGGAAGGTTCTCTTCACCAGACTGTGATGGCAGGAGTTCTTCAAACATGGCTCTTCTTGCCTCTGGTTCCGGCAAAGGTACAAGAATCTTATTATGGTCAAGGAATCATTTATCAGCCTTTCACACATAAGCAAACATTTTAGACCAGACTAGTATGATTTCCATTAGGAGTAGCAGTCTTCCTCGATCTTAAATGCCAGAATTGTTTAAATTGACATCCAAAAGATAATATGTATGCCTAATCGTTTTAGTTTATTTATAGAATGCAATATGAATTCATCTAGCTTAATTCAACTTGTATTAATCTATTAAAAGGATACTCGCTTCTCAAGACGTCGAAGCATGGCTGCATCTAATTCCCAGGGGAGATTTGTTGCCGCCAAAACAAATACAAGTTCATCTGTCCGCGTCAAACCATCCATCTGCAATCTATCCAAGTCAATAATTTAAAAAGGAAAAGTTGAAATCTTAAAAAAGTTCCATTTTACGTAATTCTCATTGGTAATTTGGTAGAGCACATAGCAAGTCTATTGTCAATATTCCAATTTTATAGTACCAACTATGTTAACCTAAGAAAAATTTTAACATACAAAACAATAACATTTACATGGATGCAGCTTCAGGGAATGATAATATCTGGACAAACTGTCTACAGCTGAGATCTTGTTGCTTGGAACAGACATGCATGCCCTTTTTAATACAATAATTAATAAATGTTACCCGTGCTCTGTAGACAGTGATTTTAATTTTAAGAAGTTGGATAGAGTTGACTAATTAGTATAAGTAATTTTACTGGAAATGTGCAGACCAGAAGTACATTTATTAGTAGGTTTTAAGAACATAAACCTTGTAATCATAAAAACCAATTAACATAATACGAGATTTTAAAAACTCTACTTCTAGTAGCGTTAATGGTGAGAACATCATCTATCTAATTAACATATATTGATCTTCAAAGTTTCAATTAGTTTCACATTCTCTTTACACTTGCATCACACATGCAAGCTCACACCAACATACATAAGCATCCATTTATGTTTATGCAAAATGAATGCACATAAACCAAAAATAATAAAAATACCTGTATCAGTAGTTCAGTTTTCAAACGCCTACTTGCTTCATGCTCACTGCTTCCTTCGCCACGTTGACTGATTATTGCATCAAGTTCATCCAGAAAAATAGTTGAAGGAGCATGGTGCCTAGCAAGCTCAAATAATACCTTAATTAACTTTTCCGAATCACCTGCAATTCCATATAACAACATAAATTAGATAATGCTTGCCATGTAACCTGGTAACATATTGTTTAAAATTACAAGCTCCCATGCACCAAAATATGGGACTTTCTATCCATTTGGAATGCCTTTAAAAGCTGGCATTTGAACTTCTAAAACTTCATGATTTGATAAATCTGGAAAGTACACTTATTATACAGTATGCTAAAACAAAGTAAAAGAGTGTAGAGATCAACAAGATAAAACTCTTTGCTGACTTATCACCAATTAGAAACCACCAGCCAATTTAGTTCATATGTTGAGAAACATAAGAGCATTTTCTGTTTGATCTTACAGCTTCCTCAGTAAATTTTTGCAAAACCTAACCTTTTTCGCATTACAGAAATAAATCTAATACCTAATCCTTTTTCACAGTCTTATTTCTTAAAGAGTCATGTATGTACACAGACGGACTGATAGTAATAGAATATTTTCATTCCAAGGTTCAAACATCTAGATACATTGAAACATGATGTTAAGAAAAATTGCTTGGCTTTAACATACCACGCCATTTGCTGACAACAGAAGATGCTGAAATATTAAAAAATGTGGTCTTGCACTCTGTTGCAACAGCCTTGGCAAGCATTGTCTGAAACATCATAATGGTGATCCATTTAACTAGTAATAACAACCAAATATATAAGTAAGAATGAACGACATTAAGACATAACCACTAATTATCCTTAATGCAAGATCCTTATTGCCTTTACTGGAAAAGATGTGTCCTTCTACACAAAACAGCTGCTTAGGTTTTAGCTAACAGAAGACAAGTCAGGACCACACAATTCCAGGGCATAGATTTTGATACGCCCATTTCATATAGATGTTAAGTCATTTGGTGGGACAGTGTGTCTTTCCACATGGAGCACAATGGAAAAGCAGATATTTCATGTGATAGAACCTTTAAGACTGGCCATCCCTCCTTCCAGAAAAGCCATACAAAGAAACCCACCAACAGTCAATCAAGTGATTGGTAAATCTTACAGATTATAATGAAGAACATAGTAACTTTCCAAACTTGTTATTCCACCAAAAAGAAGAATGAAAGATATTTACTGACTGAAGATAAATACTCGCTTATTTATACAAAATTATGCAGTTTGTAATTTTTGGCTTGAAAGCAATTTTTAAGGAAGCAAGAGAACTTTTATTGTTTCATGGGAGTTTAATTGAGAGGAGATATTTTTGGCACCATAAACATCCTTATATATAACCAGGTCAAGAAGCAAGAAGACAAAAGTGGACAAAATGATTAGGTCAAAAACAATTTTCATGAGGATAAGTAAAACATACTATGAATAGCAGTTATGTCTAAAATAATGAATGAATAGAAATTTAAAACAATAATAAGTGACAAGTAAAATGACTAGAATAATTACTAAAAGTAATGAACAATCTACATTCACAAACCTTTCCTGTTCCTGGTGGCCCAAAGAGGAGAATACCTTTCCATGGTGATAGGAGGCCAGTAAAGTACCTAGAAGAAGAGAAAAGGATAGCTTATTAGAAAAATATAATTTAAACTTAAAATTAGACCAAATTCTTTAGAGTTCATGCTCATATATTAAACAAATTGACAGGTTGAAAGTTCCATGGAAATTCTAACAGTTCTGTCATAAAACAGTTTCATATAGCACCAAAGTCGGTGCGAAAAAAAAATTCTCATAGGCCTCGACAAAATGTAGAGAATCAGCAATAACTGTGTTTTAGTTGTAAACACACAAATAATAGAAGACAGATAGCTCAAAAGTTTCTAAAGAAAAGCTGTACCAGTTATTACCATCAGGTTTGAAGAAATAAAGCCTCCTATACTTTTCAATTAAAAGGGAAAAAGACAAAGCTTTTCAAGGAAGATATAATTTATAACTCAACTGTAAACAATGAAGCTCAATAAGCTGCATGTAAAAATCATTCTTGCTGACAGATCAGCGAGTGATGTGCTATAAAATTCAGACAATCTCACACTTAAAAACCAATAATAACTACAAAGAAAAAAAGCAATTGATTAATACATTTTTGGATTCCACCAGGGGCATGCCAAATGCATTGAACTCAGAGAAGCAAATTGTTGAGGAGAACAATTAAATAAATAACAAAATATTTCTTATCAAACTGAAATATGCTTTTGTCTAGTTTTAGGACTATTTTTTCATTGAGGACAAATGGAGTAGAAGATCTAAAATATATTCATAGTAATGAAATAATGCGCCTGCATGAGATAAAGCATGACATACTTGGGATATTTTATTGGCATGACAACTGCTTCTTTAAGTAAACGTTTGGCAGTCTCTAACCCCTTGATGCTTTCCCACTTAACATCTGGACTCCCACGAATTATATCCCTGCACAGGATACAAAGTTTAATGGTTTAGACAATATGAAGTTCTAAAGGAATGAGTTATTTAAAAAAAAAAAAAAAAAAAATCCATACAATTCAGACAACAGGAATAGAATAAATGTAACAGGTAATCCTACCTACATAAACTCTCAGCTAAAACACGAGTTTCAGTTGATTCAAAAGTAGGAAGCAAAGGCTTCTGCCTGAAACAGTAAATACGAAAGTCAGCAGGTCACAAAGGAGTATGCAGTATGAAGAATGCGATTATCAAGAAAAATAAAATGTCGGTATCATATCTTTTAATTGTCAATCTCAACATAACTCATAAGACAATCAACATTATCCAATTTATTTTATTTAATAACAATTAAGAAATGTAAAATACTTCAGTTCAGCATTAATCAAAAAACTAAATAGAGGGCTATCTTACGGTGTCTCATAGGTTCCATTGGAGACATTTCCATTCACGTTCATCGAGCTCCTCCCCTGAAAAACTCAAAACGAAACAAGTCAGCTTTCAAACCACTAGAAATGTCATAGCATCCAGAAATTATAAACCAAATGTAATACCTGGTTCCGGTACTGCTCGTAAATGGCCATGTCGGATGAGTTCTGAACATGACCATTCCCATTCGATGAACTTCCGTTTGAAACTGGCTTTTCAGTGGTTTGACCATTCTGTGACTCCGCCGGTTTCTTTCTCCCAAACTTGGCATCATAAAACATTTTAAAATCCTATATATAAAAATAATAGCTTAACAGAAATGCATGATGCAAATTTTCTTCCTTAGATTTCATCAGAATTCATTACAAAAAAAAACAAAAAACAAAAAACCAGTAAGAGTCAAAAACTAGTTTGACCGATACACTTAATCAAAATCTATTCTTAAATCAACTTTTCAGTTTTTTCATAAAAAACAAGAACATGCAATGCAAGTAAGAATTTGAGCTTAAGATGGATCCAGAATATCTCAATCAGATATTGTCAGCTGACAAATAAGAATTTGAGTTTAAATCACATTATTCCGAAAATAACGTAAATCTAAGTAAGCCAAACAGTCATATTTTTATTCAGTTCAGTCGACTGAGGTGCCTCGTTTTCTCCGTTTACAAAAACTACGATCTATCCTAACACTTCAAATTATCACTTTCTCAACAATCAAACAGAGATATAAACGAAATTAGGACCAAACAAACAGAAAATTGTTCAGGTACCTGAAATGACCAGCGAGTCGTGGAAGGTTCATCGCCCATTGCTTATAGTTCTGAGAGGAGGAGGAAAAGAGAGATCTTAAAATGGCTTCTCTCTCCCTCGTTCTCTCACTCTCGATAGCTAGTTGGTTGCCAAGCCACGGCCTACCCTCTACAGGGGAACGAAGTAATAGTAGAAGAAAGCATGTGCTTCTTTTATATAATATAATATAATTTTCAAAAAATTAATAATAATGTTATGACGTTTACTGTCTCACAGATACAAAATTATTGGATATTCATTTTCCATAATTATCATTTCTAAATTAATTTATATTAATTTTTAATTATGTGATATATTTGAAGAAGTATTCATATATGATTCTCCGTATATGACACATCATATCGCTTAGCTGTCATTTTTTTTCACTTTTTTTTTTTTTAAAGCAAATACCAGGGAAGACGCGAGATATTTGTTGTGCAATTGAAAGTCACGGCCCAATGAAATTGCGGCTTCGATTTAGAAGTGTATAAAACGTGTTACGTTAGCATAGTTACTCTCGTTCATTGATACTTTATAGGCATGTGATGGTGAATTGCCATGCTTAGCTTAGCTTAGCTTAGCCGTCGCACTAGAAGTTAAAGTGGGCTTTGGAGTAGAATAGCTTGGACGAAATTAGGGCGTTCGGCGTCGTTCTATCTTTATTCTTCCACCAAATTCTCTTATATCTCGTATCAAATAATTTGTATAAATTTTTTAGTATAAATTATGTAATTTTTATTAAATATTACCAAACACATATATTAAAATAAGATTTGAGATAATTTTTAAAAACAGTATCATTACTCGTGAGTAAATAAAGGAATAACGGGATCAATATATTTGGATAAAAAAAAATTAATAAAATTAGGTCATAGTACAACTCTTCAATATTGTCAACTCACTCAAAATATTGTTAAAACAAAATTAATTTCACACTAGAAAGAAAAAAGGCCAATTTTAGCTGTTATTTGATGAGTTGTCCTTGTAAGATCTAATGATCATTATAAAATGGTACATAAAGGCAAGCCCAGCTGAATGCAGGCACGTGCAGGAAGTAGGCAACAAATGGAGTTACTTTTAAAGACTTTAAAACTGCATACACAATGCATAAGAGTCAAGTCACAGGCCACAGAGGAATCAGACCTGCTTGGCTGCAACTACCAAAAGCATCAAATCGAACATCTAAAAACAAAAGAAAGCACAAGATACACAACACAAAACGTCGGCCCAAGAAATGGGATGCTTAAACCTATTCTGACTTATTCGATTCAAAAACTCATACTATATTTTCAACAGTACTCTGTAAGCATATAGATTAAGTTTTTTATTTCATCTGGAATCTGGTTAAGAAAATTAGAAAATTTAGCATATGGGCAGGCAGGTTATTTTTTTTAAAACCTTTCTTTAACTTTAATAATTTTTAAAATTAATCCAAAGAAATTGTACAGCTAGATACGATACAACATCCAACTTTAGACTTCAGTGGGCTCATCTTCTGAAGTCTAACAATAACAGACCCACTAGCCCATATTATGTTTCAAGCTTTCAAGCCTCATGCATCAACTCCGGCTTCCATTGTAACAGCACATCATAACGAATCATATCCAAGCCAACATTGGCAGGCCGTATTAGCTGGGGTGTGCATGTCTCAGTTTGAGTATTAAAATGTTTATTTGGATCCTAATTAGAATTATTTGATTTATGAAACTGTCAAATTTTAACCTTAACCAAATAAGAAGTGAAGCTTACTAATAAAATACGAGGGAACTCTAAAAAAATTATACACAATCCTAATTAATAAAAATTTGGATTATTATTAAACAACCCAAACTAATCTCCAGGATTGGTGGGCTAAAACAATGGGCCTATGACATAACACAGTCATTTTAAGTACGTTCATATATAGAGAAGTGTACTTATAAAGTTTTGGCGGTGCATTTAGTAAGCCTCAAATGTGACGTCACTTGTGGTCGGAATCCGAATGTCACTATTGCCAGGCCGTCTTGGCACTTGAAAACGATTCCATTAGGGCACCGTTAGGTTATTCCAACTTTGTCCCAAGTTGATAAAAATGAAAAGCTTTCTTGTAGGAGAAAATAGTTAACGTCACTTTTTAGGTGGTACATAAATCGGACACCTGTTCGTTCCCAAAGACCGGCAATTTATATCAAACATTTGATTCTTATTGATGGTTACCTAACAAACAAAGAGTGGTCGAAAGGACCACAGCATGTATTGTTGCCCTTTATCATAAACAACTTTGGCCCAAATGATTCGATAACAACTTCTCATTGACATACATTTTTTTTTTTAATATTGTTTTTCGATCGTGAGACAACAGTAGCCCGCATGACACTGACGGCTGCTCCACGCTTCTACTTTCCTGACTAGAAGTTGGTTCACTCAAACGATGGTCAGACTAAATAAAAGTGAAGTAGTCTGCGTTCAGATTGAACAAGTTCTAAAAGATTCTTCTTGGTAAAGGCACCTAGAAACTAGAATTCAATGAACCCGGCGGCCGAAAGAAAAGCCAAGATTCAAAGTGAGAGTGACAGACGCTCGATACTAATATTAGTTGTAGTCACTTCGCTCTCATATCTCGACTGACTAAATAAAAAAGAGTTAATGCATTGTAGGGGCCAAATCTTGGAAGAATGCCAGGTAACCTAATTTATGAATAAAGAATGTCAAAAAGTCGTTTTTGATCAAGGTGATGAAGGATTGGCATATTAAATAGACCAGGAAAGATTTGCCGTTGAAAACAAATCAAACAACCGTCCATTTTGATCATAGCATGGCGCAATCACTTGCGTAAGCACCAACTTATATTGAGCTGGCCTGCTTGCCTGGCTAGAAGGATCGAACCTCTTGAGTTGCTTTCAGCCAATAACAAACTGCCCAAATCAGTGGGATATCTTTTCTTTTTCTTTGCTTACTTTCGTGAGAAATAAAGCCGAGGAAAGTTCCTTTCTTTGATTTGATGTTTCTTGAGAAGCGAATTTCTTTCTGGTGACTACTCAATAGTGTAGGGAAAGTGACATTTCTACATAAGAGGAGAAAAAACGCTCAGGGCTTGCTTTGCTTTACTGTCTACGATGCTTTACTTTCTCAAAAAAAAAAAAAAAAAAAAAAAAAAAGACCATTAAAGGACA
>JANLJB010005104.1:45458-66865 GCA_026212285.1 Bursera cuneata
GGGTCTTGTTGATGAAAGTGGTAAACTTGCTTTCTACTTGAAATTAAGTCAAAACACAAGGGTACTATTTGAAATTGTCCCATTTTATCTGCGTATATATATAATTTTACCTATTTATCAATTACTAAAGGATCGAAAATATTTTTAACTATGTCAAGATACAAATAATAATAATAATCACTTAAAGGAAAAGCTAAAATTGTCTCTTAGTTGTAACTTTAACTTATTATACGATACAAAAGTATATAAAAGATGAGTTACGGAGGGTAGCTATGAATCATTAATGAATTACACAAACTTAAAATGTTGGTACTCCGAGAGAGATGAAAGGGTACTGCAGCTAGAAATCAAAAAAAAAAAAAATAGAAGCCAAAATGTTAGGTCATTCGTGTCTCAAGAGTTGCTTCCTACCACCCAAACAAGTATCTTGTACAACACTTACCAAGAAGGATAAGATTCACGTACAACAGGGAATGACCATGAAACAAGGGCTGCGACCTAACTCATTGACACCTAAAAGTCTATCCCAGACATATATTTATACGTTTTCTATAATTGTCTAAACATTTTTTTTTTAATCTATGTCACTACTATGTACTATTTGCTCAGAAGAAGAAGCACAGCTCAGTACCTGTTAAATAATAAGAATAATAATTCTCACATCTGCAACCCACATATTTCCCTTCTCGTCACACACAGTTTATTTTTAAAGACGTTGCAAATGATTCTGTGCTATTTTTTACGTTTGATATTTGATTGATTGATTGTTGGAGACCACTCGTATTTACAATATTCAGTTTCCAAATATCTTAATTAAACTAAGTTGTACTAGAGATGCAACTGGTTCATAGATAATTTGCTTTTATTTGACTATGGATGTTCATCATTTCTGATACATGTGGCTATCCCATTTCAGGATGGAATCTTGATTTCATATTAAGAGTAATATTCTTCTACTATGGATGTTCATCATTTCTTATACATGTGGATATCCCATTTCAGGATGGAATCTTGATTTGATATTGAGAGTAATATTCTTCTTAGGAAAAGGGCACCTTATTCTTTTCATTATCTATTTGTTTGCTTATCACTAGTGAGCTTTTGAACTAATTAAACCGACGTCTGGCACGAATTTAAGCAGATTTAATTCCTTATATATGTGCGTATAATTGTAAATAAATTAAGGTAAAAGCTAGAAGCTATTTAAGCAGATTTAATTCCTTATATATGTGCGTATAATTGTAAATAAATTAAGGTAAAAGCTAGAAGCTTTATCTAAACCATCAGCTTTTAAGTAATAAATTAATTAATCCTGAAATTAAGGCGAGTGATGAGTTGCTTTAGTAATTTATAGTAATGAAACCAAAATGCTGTCGATAATGATGGTGAGTGAGACTACATTAATGAAGATGCTCTTTGCTCTTAATTATCACTCACCGACCATGCATACAATACGAGGGACAAAGCACTGAAATTATTAATGGTGCACAAAAGAACAGAACGGGCTCCTAATTTTCAGCTCATCTGTGCCATTCTTCTATCTTTTCAATGTACGAAAGTCTCTCGACCCATATCTACTCTGCAACTTAAAACACTTTTAATTCAATAATGTAATAGCCTTTTCTTCTTTTTAAATTTTTATATGTAGCTTGGTGATTTGTTGAAATGGTGATGAAATGCTGAGTCAACAAATACAAAAGGGTTGTGTTGAGATGGTGAAGATCATGAGTTGGATGGTCAATACAAACTCTTTTGAGAGTGACTCCGCCTTGCTCAAGTAAAATCTTTCACTTTCAGAATCTATTCTTGGTCACTCTTATTTTTCTGTAGGGAGAGTGGGGACTTCCCCTGAAAACAGTGAGTGTGACAATGGCTCTTCTTCTTGTGCCAGAGATGATAACATCGCAATCAAATTCAAGTTAGTTTTTTTCACTTTAAATTTCATCTTATTATTAAAAGAAAATGGAAAGTGATCATCCGATTTAATCCAACGAAGAGCAGGATATTGTAGCATTGTAGGGCAGTCAGCGACGGCCACGCTTGTCTACGTAGGTGGGCCATTTGGGTTTGAGTTTGCATAAGTAATTAATGTTGTACTCTCGCTTACAAATAGAAAAATATAAATGAATAAGAATGGAATTTTGACATATCGTAAGTTTGAAAGACTACATATATATGATGACATGATGATAAACTTGCATTAAGTACAAAGGGTAATTGTGGTTACATTTAAACAAGGGGGAAGTGAAGAGAGAAAAGTAAAAAAGGAAGTACGACCTATATGTTTTCCATCTATGGCAAGTTGAGTCAAGATTTTCAAACTATATAAAGCTTTGAAAGAAAAACCCTAATATTTGCTAATTTAGGGAAATCTGAGTTTGACCACATCATTGGCAGCAGTTTTCTCAAACTGCCCAAGCCTATAATCCGCCAACCTGGACTTGTAAGCAGACTTTTTGTATTCATACCAAGTGAACTCCTTGTACAAGCAATCCTCTTCTTTTGAAACAAGAGAGGGCAAAGGTGCTATCTTTTGATTCAAAGGTGGCGCTCCAAAGTATATCATTGAAACTCTTGATCTCACTGTGTCAGCCAACACTCTATGCTTAACACTTCTGAACCTCCCGTTAGTCATTACCTGCATCAAAAAAAATCCACGCCCATATTACTAAAGAACCCATTTAATAACTTTTTGTAAGTATTTAATATTTACTTTTAAAAAATAAATCCCAAAAACATGTTATTTATTTATTTTGGATAGGAAAAACAGAAAAAGGGAGTCAAAACTCAAAAACTGTACCTAACAGCAACTAAAAGAAACTTTTTCAACTTCGAACAGAGGTAACAGAGAACAGAGAAAGCCGAAACTCAAAGACAAAAAAAGTTATGGAAATTGAAAGTAAAGTTGAGAACTTTCACTCGTTATGTTCTATTTATCTTGTTAAGAAATTGATATATTACCTGCAACGCGTCACCAACATTGAGGAAAAAGGAAGTTTGATCAGGGGGGGCTGAAACCCAAGTGCCGTCTCTGAGAAAGATTTGCAATCCTGATGTGTTGTTGGATCTTAGTACAGAAATTATCTGAGGGTCTGTGTGCTCACCAAACCCAATCAAATTTCTACCACTCAATGCTTGGAGCTCAGGGCAGGGAGGGTAGTGGTTAAGCCTGAAACACGAGTCACTCTTATCGTCCTTCAAAAGCTTGCTCAGCACATTCCTTGGCTGTATTCTCAGCCCATCTGCCATCAACTCCAATACTTCACATGCCATTTTCTTAACCGCCAATATGTAATCATTCACAGCAGAGCTGGAACATCGAAGACCAAAAGAAAACGTCAACAAGTTTACTGTTAAAGAATGTATTAATTGTGTGCTTTAAAGAATATAAAGCAACTGATTATTCTTAAAAAAGAGAAACTTTGTAATCCGCATAAAATTTTACCGGAAAATTTGTGGGTTTTCTCGGAAAACGACCAGAGTTTTGTGGGAAGTGATTTGAGGATTGGTATTGAGTAGGAGATATTCAATCCAACCTACATCACCATTGGGGCCAATTCTCTTGCTGCCATAGCCAAAAGGGTCGGGAGGTCCAGCCTTGTCTTTCTCAGACTGAGGCATGCTAAAGAACTTGACAGCTTCAGCTTCTAATCTGCTCATGAACTCCAATGGAACTCCATGGTTAACCACCTTGAAGAAGCCATATTCCTCGCAGGCTTCTACTATACGCGTCTTTGCTTGAGGGTCTGCGAGGTCTATCACTGGAATTTCACAGAACAAGCTTGTGGGCTTGTACGCTTTGATTAGAGAAAAATGATCTAATGCTGATTGTGACAGAACCACCATGGTGGAGAGAGAGAGAGAGAGAGAGAGAGAGAGGGAGAGAGGGGGAAAAAGAGAGCAAGAGAAAGAGAGAGCAGAAGATGAGAATGGTTTGAATTGATGAGCGAGGATGGGTTTAAATGGGCAAATGGGCGAGGATTTGGTAATGCTAATGCATGAATGAGGAGAGAGCAGAGAGGCGTTACTAACTATAAAGAGGAGCCATCTGGCTTTCTGCCTTGGCATTTATGCCATCGAGGGGGCGAAATTTCCTTGATTTTTCTTTTTAATTTTTATTTTACTTTCTTTTTAGGAAATGAAAAATCTAACGTGACATTTCGAATATATTTATATAAAATCAACTATGGTTTTGTGGGGTCTCATGTCTGCCAGTCTCCTCTTCTCTCTGCTTCAGATGTATCGTCTCGTTTCGTTACATTTCATGGTCATCGATCACGAAAACATAACTTGTGATCATCAACGATGTAACTTGAACCAATCACTCAATAGAATAGTTAGGATTTCAAGGTTTTTTTTTTTAAAAAAAAAAAAAATTAAGAACATGATAATTGGAATTGAATGTAAATGTATGAGCAGTAGTTGATATAAGCAGTTGAAAATGCAATTACAGGCATGAAATGGGCAACAGTAAGTAGTCTTTGTCCGACTAGTTAGGTCATAGACCCATCGGGATTAAAGCACTGTGTCTTCACTGATATGGGTTAACATCTCCACTTCTATTCTATGCGACTTCACATGAGAATATTGAAATTAAATGATTATGCTTGGAAACTTCTTTCTTTGTGGGGACCCTCTTTCATTTTCCCTTTTTTTTTTTTTAAAAAAAAAAACATATAAAAAGTTGCTTAAAAATATTTTTTAAAAATGTTTTTAATGGTCCAAAATATAATCAAAAGGGCTATTTATTTTTATTTTTTAATGCATTTTTTATGATGTCACAAATATTCACAACCCTGTTTAACAGCGATTGAGATGATTCTGCTCATATTTGATTTTCTAAGCTCCAATAGAAGAAAAGAAAGCCATAACAAGAAGGTTAAGTTATTGATATTTCTTAATTATTTTGGACATTGAAAAGGAAGAGATGTCAAGAAAAACTTAAAAAAAAAAAAAAAATTGTGGCTTGATTGATTACCAAATTTATCTGATTTCGTATTCCAAATTTATTAGTATTGAATCTACTCATCTTGATTATCTAGACTTTTTGATTAATTTGCTCCTAATATAAGATATCAACGAGGTTAGGCATGAGTCTAGGATTATAAGCAACTAAAAAAAGAAAATGCTTTATCTTCTAATTATGCCAACATGTATATATATGTGGTAGAAATCCACTAAAGAGATGCTTTTACATGGTCTTAATTTCATGTCAATTTTCTCGGCCAAGCTAATCATACAGGCCGCTAATAGTTCAAGTTTGAAGAATTGAATTCAGAAAACATCCCATCAAAGTGTGTCAAATTTTTAGGCTAGTGAGAGCACCCACCCATTTACAAAAATAGCTAGAGCCAAGCCACATCCCGAATAGTGTTCCCCTTGCAAGCTCTTCTGCCTTTTAAAAGTGACAGAGACCTCGATATGTTTAGTCATTCTCAAGCCACTGTAATCAAGTGTATTGAACGAAAAATAAGAACTGAATATGATTGATAATATGTGGAATCCTCAATGGGTATGTAGATATCATCACTTGAAGATTTTTCTATCACTTATTGACAATGATTTTGAGGCTCTCAACTCGTGATCTCTTCTCTTCACAACCCTTGTTGATTAGCTTAGCTTAGCTAGCATCCCACATCAACATTGCCGATATTGCTTAATAGATCTTATCAAATAAATCAATTACGTGATTGATATATGATCACTTACGACAGAAATCATTGATAATTGAATAAATAAAGGAAATTTCTATCATATTTCCTAATGACCCAAAATTAAATAATTCTGTAACCAAGTTTAAGTAATTTTAATAACTTTCTATCATTAAAAGGTAAAACCTTACAAATTGCAAATGGGATTTGTATAGTCTTCATCAACGCCATATGATATAGAAATAGAAGATAATTATTAATTAAGTTAAACGTGCATCTTAGCATAAAGGAAGACAAATTAATCTCTCTTGGAATGATTACTACAAGAGTTAAGATATGATGATTTGGAATGTCATGATGAGACTGAACTTTCAAAGATACAAAACTTTGAAAAAATGGTCGATAAAATGTCACATTAATAAAGACAAATGGTCAAAATTACTAGGATGATACATCTTGAAATTCTCCTGACAAAGATTTTCACTTATCCATCCTCATAGTAAAACTAGGAAAACCTTTCCACAGATTATTAGTTGGCATCAACAACTCAATAGCTTGTCAATTTGATCACTGATAATGACCTTGATCAATAAGAGAGACTCACATTTACTTATATTTATATTTGTATCCTCTCGAATTGCCATCCATATATAATTGATCATTCTCTTTCTTTCTTTTTCCTTCTTTTTAGTGGATGTTCTCAAGGTGGAATGTGATCTCAATATCTTGCATGACATCAATAATATATCATTTGATCAATATTTAACAAAAACCTTAATATGACCACACTCGATTGTTGATAAGAATCATCTTTTGGATCTATTAATATTCTATAAAGTCATTCATTTTAATGTCAAATCAATTGTTACATGTAGATGGAAATCAAAGCAAATTCATTTCACCAAAAAAAAAAAAAAGTCTAAAATTATAGTTTCAAGTTGTGATCATTATTGATCACAGAGATAGTGGGAGAAATTATATTTTGAAGTAGTTATATTCAATTCAAGTGTTCTCTATAAAGGTGATAGAATGTTACATACGCAGAGGGAGTACATCAAGGAATTAATAGATATGAACCTCTTCAAGTCATTTTCTTTAGATTATATTCTTGGTAGGTAATCTATGATTTGTCCCTTATTTCAAGGTACAAAATTATCAACTAAGCTATCCCAGTCAAAATAAGATCAAGAGACCCCTAAGAATCAACATCTAGTGGTGCCTAAAATCATACAAAAATGACGAAAAATAAAATAAAAGCAATCGCTGAATCTGGGTCACTTTCATAATTAATTCTTCTTCTTCACTACTTACAGATAATGGTGAAAGCCATACATGAGTGCATGATTTTAGCTGTAAAGTTGCCAGTTGGAACACCATTTACTTGTCCCTCTCGGAAACAAGTTCAATGACTTGCGGATCTATAGCTTTGAATGATTTGGTCAAATTTTTGAATGATATTGCTTCTTAATTATTAAACGTCCACTTAATGTTTAATAAATGATTTGTGCATGTCATCCGCACAGTTGAGATAAACTTAAATAATAGACTCTTGATAATTTTCAGATATCTCTTGGTTTTGATTTTAAAAATCAACTTGAAATTCTCCAAAACTACATAATGACGGTTTAAATATGTTATTTAAATCCTCAAATATCTTCGATGGATTGAGATCCCCAAAACTCAAAGTTAGCTAATAATTAATCAATGAGAAATTAATTTGTTGTGTTCTTACCATACTTAATTTCTGCAAGGTAGCTTGCCGCCATGGCTCACCTAGAGAAGGCAAAAACGGAATAACATTTGGTAAAACAGCTGCAGAGATGGTAAGTCTGGAAAGCCATTGTTTTTGACTACTACAAATACAGATTACAAATCTTTACAAGCTTTAGATTAATGCTCTAAACAGAAAAGCCTTTGATTTGATGTGTGTGAGCATGTAGAACCCTTTGACAATGAACAACAATAACGCAACCTTTTTTACTCTGGTTTCACTTAGAGTTCCCACTCTTTCACATGTTAAAACAGTGAAGAAAGTGCATTATTTCTGATGAATGGAGGGGTAAACAGAAGATCTAGAATGTGTTGCTTCGTACTTTCTGTCATTGTAGATGAAACGTCCTCCCGCAACTGAACCGTATTCGGATGTGCACAAATCACTGACATGCCTAACCCTCTTCTCTGAAATAAAGGTTAAATGGGCGCAGAGAGAAAGTGAACTGTACATAGAGTGGTCAATAAAAACTCTCCCCGTCTAAGATTCACTGGCTCTCGACTAGACCTCTCTCTACCAGGGACAGAGACTTTCTTATCTGTTAATGCAGTAGTGGCAGTGGACCGTCTACACCCTATTGGCTCTCCTGTTACCTACTTTGAAATCCTCCGCTAATGCCCCCATCAATTCATCATTTGCCTTGCATTCAAGTAACAAATAGGATTAATTGCGTTGATGATTCCGTTACAGGACTTGTTTAAAATATGAATCAAACGTTAAAAAATTTAAATTTTATGATTATATTTGACAAATAGATAAAAAAAAAATTTCATCTCTTAAGTTTAATATCCCTATATAGTTTTTAGTATTCCATAATAATTTTTTAAATTAATTTGTTAGATCGTGATTGTGGTTATTATATTTAAATTTTAAGCGTATAATATTTTTTTAAATGATTATTTTTATAATTTTTTCGTAAAAAATATCCATTTTTAATGGTCGAATAAAATAAAAAACTTAAGAGATCCTCACTCTTTATTTACTGGTAGAGCCTGTGGAATATTTTATGTTTATATCATACAATTTCGCCAAGAAAATGAGTAGAAAATCTTTTAAAAAAAAAAACATTGATTATATTGTATGGTATTATACGAGGCAGGTCTGCAAAGGCACTTCCAGGCCTTTTCTCTAGTGGTCCGGGGAATTGACTAGCCACCTTCTGGTTATGATGCATTGAATTAAACTAACTCTGATATGACCAGCCAATTTCTGATTTTCTTCAACTTCTCTCAGCTTTATTCAGTTTTTTCATATAAAGAAAAAATGGAAAACAAATATTAATAAAGAAATGGAAATGGAAAGGAACTTGCTTCTCAAGTCAAGCTTCTCAGGTCTTTAGATTCCCTACCTCTTGGGATACCAAAAAGTTTATTCTATTTTCAGGAGTTCACCATAGATAAATTGGTATAGTAAGTACACGTGCTGAAATATTAAGCCGAAGAGGGCGATGAGGGGAGGGCCACACACGCATTGTGGGCTAGCGAAACGTGGACGCTTGGGGTGCGTCACTTTCACAAGGGTTTGTTAGGTAGTGACGTGGTCATCTCTCATTCGTTACTTTCATTGTCGGTAGTATAATTGTTGCAATGCTGGCATTGGTACAATTGTTCTGATTTCCAGGTTGGCCGATGGATGGATAAGGCGCTACCCATTTCTCATCCTTCGCTTCTCTAAAATTGACGATCGACATTCGATGTACCGGAGCTGCTCTTCTTGTTCATACTATTACAGTCACTAATATATATATATATATATATATATATATATATATATATATATAGATATATATTTGTGTGTGTAAATTTTCATACTAATAATTCATTAATGGTGACATGACTCATGCATGTAATATCTCAAGCGAGAGTCTGCGCATGACGCATTATTTCACAATGGCATTATTACATTTGTACTGTAAAAGCCTTTGATGGGAGCCCAACATCCAAAAGTTCGTCCTTCATTTGTGTGTGGTCCAGTTGAATGTGTAGATTAAGCATATGTGGTGGCTGCTTCTTCGGCCACGTGTTAACGTGCAATGGCGGAGAATGAGATAGCTAGAGCACGCGGCTTCATAAAGTTTTCGTAGACTAGCTACACTGGTAGGATAAGAACATATACCATCATATGATGCTGATGCTGATGCAGAATCTTTGTCACCACCAACTATGACCATGCCTATGCCTATGCGTTTTCGTGGTCAATCTTATATTACAATTACAATACAAATATCTCCTCTCCACAATGCTAGCTGTTGTTCTATATATGCATTTCAATTATTTCTATACCTATATAATTTATCCTATTATGGACGTATATTTTATTCAATCTTAAAATATTACATTATTACGTATATATTGCATGTCTTATAAGTGGTCGGATGTATATAAGATAGATTTAACTTTTTATATATATATATATAGATGCATGGTACACGTTAACATGCCACATGTGGGATAAATGGTAACAACACGTGTTTGAGTTTGATACACGTAGGTGGGTTCTTGGATCTCTAAGTTGAGTTGCATTTGTATGAATGCGTATGATATCATGTTGGTTTTGCGTTTGTTATGGCATTGCACATGCATTAACATTTAGGAGATGGGAGGGGAAAGGGTCAAAAACGGGCTCAAGCCCATCACGTGTGTTGGCCCAGCCGTGGCTCTCGTTTATTGGGTGCACTCAATTGGTCTTCTGGCCAACCTGATGGACCTCTCATGCAAGCCACGAGAATCCTTCTCTCTGACACTATGACGTGCATGGGAAACGCAACACCTAAGTTATATATATTTCATTTCTCATGCATGTGATTGTAAAACGTAATTTTTGGGCCAAACGAAGGATAATGTTGTTCAGTTCAGTTGCATGTCCGCCAGCTACACCTACATGCCTACACATCCATATCAAGCCAAGAGTAATGCTATAGGTACAAAATTTATAGCTCAATTTTGTATCATAATTGATGTGTCATCATAAAATTGATAAGGTGAATACATAAAAATTAAGAAAATAAATATTAATATATTCATCTTACCAGTCACATAATATCACATCACAGTTGAGATACAAAATTAGAATATAAACTTTATACCTATAGTATTACTGCCCAAGCCAACTCAATTGCTATAAATAATTTCGAGCAATATCAACTCATCTTACGGTGTCGTATCATTTGAAATCCTGTTTCAAAATATTAATAATCAACTAATGAATTTAACTTCTTGAGATAAGACTAGGAACTCTTGGTGATCATAATTGAGGAAATAGAATATTCAGTATTGAATATATACATATATTAATGTTAGAAGAAAGAGACTGGATATCGTCATTCATAAACTACAATGTTATTTTATTATTTATTGAGGGAGATTTCGATAAATGATTATAAGATTATAAGGTTAATTATATATTTTCTAGGATCTATCTAACTAGGATAGTTATTCATCTCATTAATTATATCAAAATTTTAATATATGTGTGTATTTAACTACATCATTGTAGAGGTGCCTTGGTTTTTCAGCATATTTTAGATGTATCTAGATTTCAAAGTTAATTAATTTCTCCAACATTTCTTGTTTCGTATAATTTAAAAATTGGTCAGGATCCCGATCCTCTATTATATTTGATTCATCGATTAAGAAGGGAGGGAGATTGCGTGTCAAGAGAAATAAAAAACCAGATCCAAGAGCTATGGCCTTTCCTCAGCCCAACCCGTCTTCTTTGCGCTTCAGACTGGAATCTCTCCATCATCCTCGTGAATATCTTGCCATGGCCACATCGCTTGTTATTAGAAATCTGCTTCTGCATGGAGAGGTGGGAATTGAAACTCTAGGACTTCTAATACATCATGTGAAAGTGTACTTAATCAGATTGTAAATTCAAGTGAGATTAAAATTAATAAAATGATAATGATAGAGGTGGGCACAAGTCGCTTGATTTATTAACTAGTCATAGTCTAAAAATTTGTAGGTTTTGGAAATTCTCCTGCAACGATTTCGGCGAAAACTTCCCAATGCTTGCTTGCTTCCTCATTTTGATCCAACATCGTATATATGATAGCCTGTACAAAGTAATATACAGAAACTGTTGTCATTTATTCAATTTCGACAATTCAATATGCTCCATATATATTTTCATTCCTCTTATAAAATGGAACAACGAACCTTGTAAAGAGCGACTCGGCCATCAGATGGGATACTATATTCTTCCTTGAGACAGTTACAATTCAAGGCTTCTTCGTATCTTCCCTGTATAAGCAGACATCGAAGATAATGAGGGGCACATTTAAGTACGCAAATTCAAGCACATAAATCTTAGTCAGCGCTTTGGGAAGTTTAGCTAGACAAATTAATTACCCATTAATGACAATGAACATGTAACTTGGATAGGAAGATCAATATTTAAACCCTTTCAAGTAAATTAAACATTAAATAAAATTGATATATATTTTTAAGCAGAATGATCTACAACGCAGTTCAAGGAAATGAATGTAATATGAGGTTTTCACTTTTCATGCATACCATGAAGTAAGAAGTTACAATATATTGCATACCTGATGAATGAGAATTTCGACTAATGCCATCTCCACATGGTATGCAGGCTCCGGCTCATGCTCATATTCACGGTGTACAACTCGCAGCAGATTTACGGCTTCCTCAGGCATCCCAGATTTCATATAGCTCACTGCTCTCATCTACAACATGATCATTGCAATTAAAAAAAAAAAAAACCAAAACCAAATTAAAGGGCGATTTGAAATTAACCAAAATTTTTTAAAAAATTATTATGACCACAATGGACAATTAACCAATAACTAATTGATGGTTTTAGTTATCTGACTTTAGTTTTTGTCAGTTGGATAGGTTTTTTTGGATTATCCAACTGTGTCAAACAACTAAAAAGATCTATCTAAAAAGTAGCTGTTAGATATAATCAATAATACAATAATGATATAGTCATACTTATTATTAGTTATAGTTTGATATAAATTTTAACACACCAACAATATAACAAGTTTTCGTCCATTGTAATTTTTATTTTTGGCCTGATGATTAAAAAAAATATTATTATATATTTGAGTGTGTAGAGAAGAGGACCTTCATTGCATTGACATCTTCCATAGAAGGCCCAGGAGACGCTTCCAATTTAGGCCCATGAGGGGGCTCCGTACCCCTGGAACTCAGCTTGATACTCACATCCAAAAATGAGCCGAGGGCAAGCTTTCCGCCAATTGGTTGCATTACCTCTGACACATGTGGAGCTTTCTGATACATTTCCTTCGGGCCTGCAATGGCTTTAGGGATCATCTTACAACCGCAGCCAATGATACCAAGCGCACAAGCCAAAACTATAGACGCCCCCAACGTTCCTTTAGTTACTTTGGCATCTCCCTTCTCTTTTTCTGAAGGCAATGAAGACTTGTCAAGTGCATGAATCGGATTATACACATGCCCAACTGGGCGATGAGTAGAAGAACTTGAGTGTGAAAGAGAAGAATGAGTGAATTGAAGTTGGGTTGTCTGTTTGACGCTGATGTTGGTGGAAGGAAAGGGTAGGGGAATGGTTGGTCGGGGACAATGGCTTAGGTAAATTGCAGAATCCATCATGAAATGGTTTTGCGTTTAGGCGAATTAGTATAGTTCTAGCATCAATTGGCCTATGGATTCTGTGGTTTTCTCGTTTAATTTTAAATGGAAATAACTGTATGCAAAGGGTTTTTTTTTTTTTTTTTTTGGGGGGGGGGGGGTGGGTGGTGGGNTGGGGGGGAGGGTGTGGGTGGTGGGTGGGGGTTGAAGTAAGGCATCATTTTTGTCTTAGACAAAAGCAATATTGTTTTACTGGCAAAGCATCATTGTGATCACATACTGTTTCTGCTGAAACCTTTAATTAGCTGATAATGTTAAGCGCAATTAAGAGTCCAAAGGAACGTGTTACATTCTCATGAGTCGCTGCTATATTGTTATCTTCGAGAAGCATTACATGGTATAATAAATATTTTTGTTTTTTCTTTTTAGTTTGGTGATGGAATTTCTGCCAGGCACAAAGAGCTTTGCTTGAAACGTGAGAGATTCTCAATGGAAACATGAAATCTTTTTCCTTCTTATCTAGGATAGGAATAAGTTTCTTTTTGGGCTTGAATGATTCCCGAGAAAACATGTGAAAGGTTCTTTGCCCACCAATCGAGACTGAAATTCAAGACAAGTACTCGATAATATTTCCTTTTAGCAAGCTCCCGGTAACAAAATGACCTGATCATCATTCGTACAACAACTTTGTTTCAAGAAAAGTTTTTTTCTTATGCCCATTTTCTAATCTAACCGATCAATCAGAGGTTTTCATCTCCAAATGGCAAACTTCTTCAATAAAATCACCATAAAGACAAAATATGGAGCCACAGTAACACCAGTCATCGTCATCGTTGCTAGCGTTTATATTGCTTGGGCTTATGCAAGTCGCTTTTTCAAAAGCAAGCATAAGCTTCCTGGTTTTCTTTCGAAGTCCTTGTCTGTTGCGGCTCTTCACGGAGGCAAATTGGCCCTGGAGAGACTAGCTGATTATCACAATGCCTTTACTGATGCACAATCATTGGAAGCTGCTGAAAGTGAGTTAAGGACTTTGCTGAAACAGGAACAACCTGATTTCAACAAATTGCAGGTTAGGCACGTATCTGCGTTTATATTTCCCAATAATTTATCATTCTATGCTCCAAACAATTATATTTCATTATATGGGAGTTTATGGGTTGTTGCATTTCCATTCAAGCGCACTGTTGCCAAGCTGGAAATGAGTAGAAAAGAAGATGTTGCTGTTCAAATATTGGACAAAGCAGTGGAGGAGGCCCGAAGTCAAAGGAAACGACATGAAGCTTATGAGATTCAAATGTTGCTTGTGGAAATGCTCATCTACAAGGTAATACCTTTTTATTTTTGTTTTCTCTTAATGAATTTATCAACATTCTTGCATCCTATCAACTATCAAGTACTTTACGAATCACAACTTTGTTCAATCTCTATCTTAAATTCTAGGTAAACTTTACCCAAATTTGGCCATTGAGATTATAATCAGCCTAGCAACAAGCATAGACAAGCATGCACGTAGAGGCTAAATATAATTAATTCGATCGAATGATAACTTTTCCTAATCTTGTAATTGAATTATAAAAACCTTCACCATTTTAAAACATAATTTTCCAGTGCTTTTGATTTATTATGTGCAGGGTGATTTTGTAAAGGCTCTCGGCTGCAAATGCTTAGATGAAGAGAAAATATCTGACGCTCGACGCCCATTGTATAAGGTGAATTACCAACCACATGATTATCCAAATAAGTTAGCACAAAATTTCATTTTCTCTTTTCTTCAGTCTGTTTTCATTCAAGCACTTGAATTGCTATTAGTACATTAAGCGTTTGTGAACGTATGCACAGGCTATCATCTACATAATGTTAGAATCCGAAGAAAAAGCACACTCGTTTTGGACACGTTTTAACGAGATCCGACTAAGCTTCGAATGGCCACTATCAAATCTTCACGACAGCCAACTCCAGGATGCCGTTCTGAAATTTGATAAGTTTGAAAAAGTCGTCAACTCACTCAAGCAACGTATCAAAGAGACTCGGAATTGAAATTAATCAGCTATGTATGAATTAATATTAATGCCAGAAACTAGTTGATTTGTTCACTTTTATGGTTTAGATTTTCACTTTACATTTTCCAAACCATTGCAAGCAGATGTATCCATTTCTTATATGTAATTGATAATTTCTATTTTAAACAATCACTTTGCTTTTCTGTTTTCTTTAATGTGCTTTTGCAAGAGAAACTTACTCCATCATCAAAACCAATGATTCTTATAAACATTACAACTAATTCTAAGCTAATTAATTTTTACATCATATTAGTGATCATTAAAAGAAGAATATAAGAAGAGGATTTCTCATAAATGGGATGGTGAGTTGTCTGAGTCTTATTAGATGCATGTAGAGCAATTGTAGAATATTATATTTATTTTTTAGAATTGAGATGAAGTTAATATTTAAAATGGTTAGAATATCTACCGTTTAAAAGTTATTATTTCTGAAAAATACTCTCTAAAAGTCAGTTAATTTAAACATTTTACATTAAAAAAATGGAAAGTTTACTATTATTAAATTTTAATAGGAGAACTCGGGGGAATTGTAGAAGTCACCTGAAAATAGAAAGCAATAATTCTTAACTAATACTATTCTATTCGACACATAACGAGTGTCGTTTTCACTTGATCTAACAGCCTCAAATCTTCCTAAGATAGCAAACAATGAAGTGTTGAAAGATCCTAAAAGAAGAAAAGTGGAGAAATGAGATCGGATCAAAGATAAGGGAAGCTGAAGACAATGATACTTTATGGGGAAAAGAGCAAAATCCTACGAAACTCCTCTGCTTTTCCAATCAAAACTCCTCTGTTTATCTCTTCTTTATCTCTTCACCATTCTGTTTCTTGCTGTCTACAACGCTCTCTCTCCGACGCAATGTCTCTTCCGATCATCTCCCTTCGACCCCATCCAGTCACCTCTCTTCTCCTACCCTTCCAATTACGGAGAGCACAAGCATGCTCTCCCTACCCACCGCTCTTCTTGCTCCAACATTGTCTTCTTCGGAGGTTCGATTTTTTTTTTTAATCAGTTTTTCTGATTTTGTATGTTTATTTGTTTATTTTAGAAATTGGTTTTTTTTTTTTTTTTTATAATCAGATTATGGGACGGTGTTGAAGGAGATCCAAGAGTTGTGTAGAAATTCTTCGGCTTTTGCCCCTGTTTTGAGGTATATGCAGGGGAATGCCAGAAGTTTTGGTGGAAATTTAAGTAACAAGAGGAGGATTTCTTATTTTAATCATTCAAATGGCAATGTGGAGGTTCCTTGTGGGTTCTTTAAGAGGTTTCCTATTATGAATTCTGGTTGGTCTATACATACTTCTCTAATATTTTTTTTTTTGGGTGTATTGATCAGCTGAATTGTTTCATAATAAATAAACAAATAGATGACTTCATATACTTGTTCCTATTCAAATTCAGAAATGTCTAGGAAGTGTAATCTGATTGAACTGGGACATGTTCCCTTTGGGACGACCTTATATATATATATATATATATACACCAAACTTGTGGGGTATGAACATAATCTCTAATTTAAGAATTCAGTAAAGAAAGAAAGGACGAGAGTCTTTTAGGTTATATAAAAAAAAAAAAAAAAAGGACAATAAGTTAATACTATATTCTACAAAATTTCTGTAACTTTATTGCAATAGTTACTGAAATAGGATTTGATAACATTGAATGTCACATTTGTAAAGTTATTGAAATAAGATTCGATAACATTGAACATCGCATTTGTAATAGGTAGTTTTAATATGAAAACACGATAAATTTCAATTAAATTTGTACATGGTATGAATATTAGTTTGATATATTTCTTCCGAAACTCATTTGTTATATATATATTTTAAAGTAATGTTTTGTATGCATCTCAGACCGACTTGCAATGGAAAATTGTGATGGAGTTGTCGTAGTCTCAGCAATCTTCAACAACCGTGACAAAATCCGGCAACCAAGAGGCCTAGGATACAAAACCCTGGACGTTGTATGTTTCTTCATGTTTGTAGATGATATAACACTCAAAGGATTTCACTATCACCAGTTAGTTTCAAGAACATCAGGAAATTATAAAATAGGTGCTTGGAGAATTGTTAAAGTTTCAGGCATGAACTTATATGACAATCCGGAAATGAATGGAGTGATACCCAAATTCTTAGTTCATAGACTATTCCCCAACTCAAAATTCAGCATTTGGATAAATGCCAACCTGCAGCTAATGGTGGATCCATTATTGTTGATTCATACACTTGTGGTGATGAAGAATGTGAACATGGCTATATCAAAACATCCACGTTTCATTCATTCCATGGAAGAAGCTATGGCAACTGCAAGGTGGAAGAAATGGTGGGATGTTGATGCATTGCATAAGCAAATGGAGACATATTGTAATAATGGATTGCAGCCATGGAGTTCCGATAAGCTTCCTTATCCTTCAGGTTTCTGCACTTATTTACACTTTTAATGTTAACTCGTGATTCTCCATTTGATGATTTCTTCTCAAAACAGTGTTGAAAACCATGTGAAAACTTATTATTGCAATTTGATTTTGGTAGCATTAATCCTTTTGAGAATAAAATCACCCACAAATTAACAATAAAAGCTTCCTATAATGCAAAACGAAATGAAGTGAAGCGAATCTATGCTTGAAACTGTATAAGGAAATTTTCTTTTTTCGATGCAGTTGTTGGAGGCATATAACTTATTCACTCTCTTGAAGGAGTTCTGTGATAATGTCTAAGAGATAACTTTAAACTATTACAAATCTTTATATAGGTTAATTATGTTAGAAAGTTAATTTCCTATTGTTCCGACCTTTAGATCATAGTTTTAAGTTTTTGAGTCAAATGATAATGTAATATAATGGAAGAGTTATATTACATTAATTTGAAGCTCTTCAAATATTATCATTTGGCCTTGAATTTATGTATTTTCTGGAGGACAACAAAAGTTTTAAGAAGTGAAGAGCATCGTCTTGCTTCTCATCCTTTCCTTCTAATTTTCATTCCCTTCTACAAAATTTAGAATTAGTGTTGCTTCAAGAATGAAAAAGTGAGACACTTAAAAGTGGCAAAAAGGGAAGAGCCTGAAACTCAAGTTTAATACGTTTAAATGAAAAATAAGCATTTTAAGCATTTTATGTACTGAGGTAGTTGTTGAAACTCAGCATAGTCAAGAAAGAATATCATTTTAGCACATTTTGTAGGAGTTTAATGATAATCCCAAGAACTCCTGTTTAAAAGTAGTTGAACAAAACAAAACAAAAATGCAGAAAAACCTCGGTCAGTCTCTCCTTTATCCCACCACCAACTGGCTACCGCACCTGCTTCTTGCCAAGAGACTGGGGACAACATGACTTGTTTACATAGAGTTTATTATGGTCTCCTGAAAGCAAAGAAACAATGAAATCGTTCTAGTCTAAGAAACATGTTGCTGCTTATGATAATCTTCAAAATGTTGAATTCTGTGGCTGGTATGCATTTGCATATCATATTTTTATTGTTTTGCTTATGTGTTAGCAGATGTACCAGATAGTTCTCTAATCATAAGGAAGCATGGACTGAGCAGCAATCTCTTCTCCTGCCTAATGTTCAACGAGCTAGAGGCATTCAATCCCAGAGACCAAATAGCTTTTGCTTATGTCAGAGATCACATGAGCCCTAAGCTGAACATGAACATGTTTGATGATGAAGTGTTTGAGCATGTAGCCGCGGAGTACAGGCACAATCTTGAAGGATCTGGGACCAGTGGCGTTGAAGAAGGGTCCCCGGCCACGAGGACCAAAAGGGCAACCCATGATTTTTTTATTAATAGCAGCTGCTGTGGTAGTTGCCAGAAGTATCTTTCGAAGATGTGGGATGAATCCCGTAATTAATTTTGTCTCAAACTAGAGGTTACATAGAAAGAGAGTGATTTTTTAAAAAAGAAAAAAGCAAAAGGAAAAAAAAAAGTAAAAGCTAACTAACCAACTACCTTTCACAAGGAAAAGCTGACAAACAATAACAAGTAGGCAGGACAGGGCATAGTCCTTTCGTTAATCATTCTTTACTTGATCAGGACATGCTATCATTTGTAGTCGGAAGTCTTTTAATCTGTGAGCAAAAGGGAATAATATGTGTGTTCTTATCTGGTGGAATCACTGGTGATTCAATTTTTTATTTTTAACTTTTTCTGTTTGAAGAATAAAGTTTCTCTTGATGTTTGCTTTCTTTTAGCTGTTTCAACTGTTGCTAGAAGTCACCTCGAGTGGTTTTTATATATATATACTTACCCATATGACAGAGCATAACATTTCCATGTCCTTCTGCTTCTGATTAGTCTGAATTGGTATAACATTTTGTCATGTTTTATTATTTTGTTAATTTCATTGTTGCTCCCACCTGCCGTCTATTTACTATTCTAATCTCCCTCTAGTTAGCATCATGTCTTCTTGCTCACTATTATATGCTTATTTCACATCAAATGGGGCCATGTAATTCCACTAAATTCTAAATTTTTTCTCTACGGGACAACTCACAATATTGTAACAAGCATCATTACGGAAAATTGCAATTACCGGATTTTTTTTTCTTTTTTTCAAACGGAAATCTTGAATGTAACGCTTAGGGAACAACTCATTCGTGAGATCAAATTGAATTTTCATCACTTTTTAAATTCTTGAAAAGACGGTAGACAATTTTATTGTTGAATTGAGGATGTGGGCAATGGCTACCCTCTTGAGAGTAAGCTAATCAAGGAGTATTAACTGTACCATATCGGAAGTGGATGAACCTGAATTTTTATTTTTTAATTGCCATTAATATTCAAGAGAGTATGATGAAACGGGGTTCATTATATCTCCAAAATTGAAAATATCTCACGCAAAAAACAATAAAATGGTAAGAGTTGTGTTTTGTTCGGTTCAATTGAGTGATATTAAAAGAACACAAAGCTACAATTAGTGAAAAATGTCACTACCAAACCTCACAAGAAAAATAAGCAGATCAACCACGCTGAGTCCTTTTCAAGCGTAAATATCACCCAGCTCTGCACCAAATCTACCTTCCCCAGGACCCAAAGGGCCAAAGGTCAGTTGTAATGGCACTTGAAGGTTTGTTGTTTTGGTTTACTCTGTTCCCTAAATTTTCTAGAAGCTTAAGCTTGAGAGGGCAATATATATTTTTCTTAATTTCTTTGGATGGTTCTAATACTATGTTGAGTTATCACATTCTTAAATGCTTACATTAATAGGTATTAGCTCAACATTAAATTTATGTTGATGTAGGTAATATTTGTAATAATTAAAAAAAAAAAAAAAAGAGGTAGTTAATTTTACTGTTACTATTCTTTAAATGAGAGTTTAGAGTTGTCGTACTCTTTCATCGTCAAACAGCTTTGAGAGTTGTTATCCAACACTTGAGCTCATAAGATCCAATCCAAACCAATAAAGAAAAAGTGATGAAACCAAAGATGAGAGTGTATGATATAAGAATAGATGAAAGGCAGGAAGCTCGTGTAAATGCTGATACTTTATGGAGAAGGCAACTTCCTCCAGAGCTCCTCTGCTTTTCCAATCAAAACTCCTCTGTTTCTCTCTGCTGTACCTATTCATCACTCTGTTTCTGGCACTTCGCAACTCTCTTTCTCCAAAACAATGCATCTTGAGATTATCACCATTTGAACCCATTGAGAAAAGTCTCTTCTCCTACCCTACCTCCTATGGAGAGCACAAGTACGCTCTCCCTGCCCGTCACTCTGATTGCTCCTCCCCTGTATACTTCTCAGGTGCTTTTTGGGCTCAATTATCAGTTTTAAGATTTTTTGGGTACTTGATTTTCATTTTAGTTATCATTTTTTTTAGTTTCTTGGTAATGGGTTTTTTTGGCTTTCCATCATCAGATTACAGGGTGGTGTTCAAGGACATCCAAGATTTATCTGGGAATTCTTCGGCGTTTTCCCCTGTTTTGAGGTATATGCAGGGGAATGCTGGTAGTTTCGGGGGAAATTTCAGTACCCAGCAGAGAATTTCGTACTTTGATCACGAAAATGATAGTGTCGAAGTACCTTGTGGGTTCTTTACGAATTTCTCAGTTAGTAATTCTGGTTAGTTTGTCAGTAAGAATCCGGAATTTTCATTTTTCTTTTGTTTGACGGAATCTTTGTGGATTGGGTTCAGCTTGAACATTGACAAGCACATTGATAAAATTTACAAATTTTCTCTTTGCGTTTCTGAGTGTATTTCAGATCGAGTTGCAATGGAAAATTGTGATGGAGTTGTTGTAGTCTCAGCTATCTTCAACAACCATGACATGATCCGGCAACCAAAAGGCCTCGGATCCAAAACCTTGGAAACTGTATGTTTCTTTATGTTTGTAGATGATGTAACCT